>CAUYSK010122971.1:0-111010 GCA_963575035.1 Avahi laniger | reverse complement strand
GTGCCCAGCCGGAAATCATTTTTAATAGAGTCAGAAATCACTTCTTTTAAGATAACAAAGAGTTTTATATTCTTTCTCGTGATAAATACTTTCATCTAACTTAGCTTTTCAGATACTTTAGATGGAGCGTTTTAGAATCTGATCATTGCGATATGCCAAATCCACATTGTGTTCTTCTGTGTTTTTAATATCTATCTAGGGAGTAAAAGATTTCTTTGTCCTTTTACCCTCAACTTAGACACAAGTAAACACACACACGCCAAGCATAGTTTCTCATCAGTCTACTTGGTAGCACTTTAAACTTTTTCAGCATATAGACAATATGAGATCATAACTGAAATTAAACCCTTTTTGGCCAATTAGACAGTTTTTTGTTTTTAACTAGGCTATTGCAGTATGAAAAAAATAATACACGAGTTGGAAAAATTGATTTGATTATTTAAAAATCATAGCATTGTGTTAAAAAGTAATTGTTTTAAAAGTAATTTTTTTAAAGTAAAGGCATGATTTTTATACAAATATAAAATAAACATGTCGAAGATTTTTTTTATCTCATTAATTAAGCTAAAAAACAAAAAGATGTTATAACTAGCCCTAAGATGTCAAAAAGCAGCGCCATGATAGATGAATCCTAGGATATTGGGATACTGAAATAAATGAGCAAAGGAATGAAACATGGCCTTCCTCTCCCCTCTTTCCTCCCCTCTCAGAGTGTGGAGAAGGGGAGGAGGGTCTCTTCACTGGACAGAATTTATTTGTATAGCTATAGACAAAAATTATGGCATTGCTGTCACTGTCCTATAACTTGCAGTTCAAAGGCAATGAGGGCCACAGAGCCCCCATGGAACCAGAGTCAGATACCCCGAAGGCTGTGTGCTAAAGCTCTAAACAGTGCAGTTCTCCGCTGAAGCACAGTTTCCTCTACACTGAGAAGGTGATGGTGGAACAGGATGCTCTGAAGCCCTGTGAAGCCTTCACAAATATCAGCTTGTGAATAGTCACTGTTTTAGTTTTAGTCAAGCTTACATTGAGAAATACTTGTTTACTCCTTCTCAGAGCAAACTTGGATATCAAAAGAATCCGTGGAGATTGTGTATTGGCATGAGAGAATGGGCACGGGGTGATGTCCAAGCTTCTGTGACTTGACAAGGCCATGGAATATATTAAATAAGCGATGTGGACCAAAAGATCTCTAAGGCTGCTTCCGAATCTATTGTTGAAAATTAATTGGGAGGCCACTAGGCTGAGAAGCCTTCAGTACCTTGGGTGCTATGTAAGAAAACCAAATCCTGACTCAATGCAAACAGTAAAAGGAAACTTAAGCTTAACCAATCAGAAACTGTCAAACTAACCTCTAACTAGGGGTCTCTCTACTTTGCCCAATCAATTGTATTTTCTTTTTCTTGCTTTGCAAACATCTTTTAAAAGTTTCCTCTGGAGCACCCTTGGAGTGAAAACCCTGCTTGTGGTCTGGCGTTGCTTATTCATGAATGCTCAACTAAACTCATTCAAATTTGATGTATCTAAGTTTATCTTTTAACACTATAATTCTAAGAATTTATTGCAAAGAAATGTACCCAAACTCAGTGCAAATCGACTGCATCAGAGTCTTTGCAAGCTGAATGAAAGGTTTCTCCAAACCGGGCACTGTTCTAGCCCTTGCAGGAGAAGTGAGCTTGTGAAGAATTTGTTCTAATTTCCACATTACTTGCTGCCGTTCACAAACTGGATGTAGAATCTTGTCCTGAAGCTCAGCGAGAGAACAAAGCTCTAATTAGAGCAAGCACCAATGAGTGGACCTGGTAAGACAGCCAACACCAGCTCGCTGCTGGTCCAAAGAGCCTCCTTAGCAGGCTTCCTTTGCAACTGCAAGCCAGGAGGAAAGCAAGCAAACATGAAAAGTGGAGAAAAAGGAAAATGAAGATTTGCTATTTTTTGGCACCTCTGTCATGTTATTTGAGGCTTGTTAGTATTTTCGTTTTTGAGGGCTAAGTTATTCTATTTGTTTCCACGTTCGGTGTGTTTGGATAATTCAGCTTATAGCATCAGAGGGAGTTTATATTTTTCTCTCGATGAGAATGCAGCTCTCATTAGTATTAGTCACAATTCCACATTGCTCTTCTCTCAATTTGCCAACTGTCTTTTTCCTTTTGGAAAATGGATATTTTCTTTCAATGTCTCCCACAACTTCTCCAGCCTCAACCACTTAGTGGATGTAAAATGTGCTGCTAATGCCTATTCTTGTATTTACAGTTTCCAGGTATTTGCAGGTTTTATCTTTGTGCAAGTTACTTAGCACACATATCAGAGTAAATAAGTGATGAAAATGTATTAAGAATTTAATTCTTTAGTGGAATGCTTAATCCATTCTTCATTAAGAAAAAAATACACATTTACAAAAACTCTTTTAATGTGTGTGTGTGTGTGTGTGTGTGTGTTTGTGTGTTTTCCTGCATCTGTTGTAGACTCCTGGGATTATTTTAGTATAAGTTGTAATTGTCCTTATTTGGAAATAAATACAGAGTAACAAGGCATATTTCCTCTAATTAATAGTAATTCTTTAAATGGAAAGTACCTTTGGCCATTGTTTTATTTTTAGAGGTTCAAATTATTTTAGTGTAATTAATGAGAGTAGCAGTTCCTTGACGTTCTTAATAATGATATCCTGTTAATTTAAGATTTCACTTTGCTCCCAATTTATGATTAAATGCTCTAACTACAGTTAGATGTAACACAAATAGTCCTTGCACTTGACTATGACAGAATTTGGAAATTGTTTTGATCACACTAGTATCCCCAGGAGGATTAGAGAGAAAATAAAGTACTAGTCTAGCTGACTTGTCATCTTGCTCACTGACTAATCTGGTGTTGTTTGACAGTTTATTCGGAACTCAAAGAAGCCGAACACACAAATTAGTAATTGACAGAATCTCAAAGTGCCCAAGTACTATTGATTTCCTTAAGGAAAACACCCGCCCAATGTTTACCCCTCATCCTTGGTCTTTTTGACACGGCTGCCCCTGCTGAGGAGGGGGAAGAAAGAGAGAAAAAAATGGCCATTCAGGTCGCTTCCAGGAATGAAAGACAGGAATTGATAGTAGGAGAATGTACTTTGTTTTATGTGGAACAAATTGTTTGAGATTAGAAAAATGTATTCTCTTTGATTGTAACTAATGCCATTTTCTTGCTTTTAGTTGTTTGTTAAATATAGGAGTAAGAGAAGGAGTGACTCCATGACAAGCTGAATTTCCTGAAGTAGGCCTAAGTTTCAGTTTCCCCTGAATCTGAAACGTGGACCAAAACCGGTGCCAGCGCGAAAATTGAAAATCCCAAGGCTTGGAGCCAACCAATCAGGAGTCAAAACCATCCGCCACTTTCAAAGGAACCGATGGACTAAGGGGGGAGGGGGGATGGTATGCCCAGCGTGTTGTGTGGAACCTGCGTGTCGTGTGCAAAAGAAAGTATAAAAGCTTCACTCTTACACCAGGGCGGGGTCCTGGTTCATAGGGAGGCCACTGCGTTGGTGCTCTGGGACTTAGACCCTAGCTCGAGCTAGCCAATAAACTCCTTTGCCATTTGCAGCCTCGGTGACTCTGCCTCTCTGTTCCTGGGGCCGAGGGGAACCGGATCTAACAGGACCACTTTTGCCCTCTGTCCCTTGCTTCTTGAAACCTTAATTTAGTGACACACTCAGAATCCCCTCTCTGGCCTGCTGGACTCAGCTTTGCATATTGCACAGACTCTGGTTTCCCCTAAAATGTCAAACAAGAGGTTCCCTGTCTTCTAGCTCTCATGACCACATCTTTCCCCTGAATTACCATAAAGGCCAAAATTAATCTTCAGTCTTGCCATTCTTTCCAATGCATCCAGAATAATCTTTCTTAAAGCCAAAATTTCAACCCATCATCCTCTACCTTCAGCCTCTTTGCCCTCAGCTTCTTTGGGAGGGGACAGAAGGGACAGAAACCCAACTTAGGGCTCCATGATTCACTTCAAACTATGTTCTAATCCTGGGACTTCAGAGTGGGTTCCCCTGGCCAGCAGTCTCAGCAGTCCCCGGGAACCTGTCAGCAATGCAGATTGCCTAGGGCTTACCCCAGACCTGCATCAGAAACCCTGGGACAGAGCCCGACAATCTGTGTCTTAACAAGCACTCCAGGGCATTCTGGTGCACGCTCAAGCTTGAGAACCGCTGCTGTCATCCCAACACCTGCAGTTCTAAAGCATGCTTTCTCTTTCTCACTTCCAATAGCTCTCACTCTTCCAACTGCATCATCTTCACCTGGCCAACTCCTGTTTGTCCTTCAGCACAAGACACCACCTCCTCTGAGGTGGTGTCAATCCCCAAACCAGTCCCGACCCTCCTGCTTTGTGTCTCCATGCAAATCCCGTGCTACCTTTGTGTGCTAGTCCTTGCCACATAAAAGCCTGCACGTTTCTCTGTCATTCTACTCCTTTCCCAAGACCATCAGGTACTTTAGGAGTAGGCCAGGAAGCAATATTTCATGAAATCCTTTCTATCTCAGTTGAGGAAATGCCTGAAGCAAAATAGATGAGTAAGTGTGAAGCAAATGTTTATTGGATTGAGTAAATTACCTATTCACTTTACATCAGCTTCAAATTGTTATTTAGAATGACTGACATTATTTCATACACGTACATGATGCTTCCTTGGTTTGATTTTAAGATTGAAAAAGAAAATCCTCAAAGTCAGGGGCCATTTTTTGGGTACATCCTCCCTTTTTCTCACTCTTGCCAAAGCACAATCTTCTGCACGTGGAATTCTGTTTCAAAGCATTACTTAAATGGCATACTGGTAAATGCTTAGCATTGGTGATTATCTTCGGAAGGAAGATGAGGATGTGGGCAGGACGGTATCTGCAACTAGGCCATTTTTAAATAAACTTTCATTATGCAGTTTTCTTAACTCAGGTAATGCATGTTAATGGACAAGTAGGCAACGGCTTTTGGAGTTTGCCTGGGAAACTGAACTTATTTAAAATTTATTTGGATTTTGAAACTGTGTTCTCCCATTGCCAAATCTGTAGCCAGTTTGTGTAATCAAAAGCATTTATTCCAGAAAAAAAAATGCTCTCTGATAATATCAAATGAATTCCCTTAAACCACTGAATGATTCCTACCAAAAAAATTTTACCCCAAATAGCCTACTCATGGATAACTGAAAGAGTAAACAGAGAAGCCTTAAATACATATATTAATATTAACAGTTTCCAGGTTTATGCTTAGTAAAATTAATGGATGAGTTGAGGCAGAGTCCTCTCTTATGGAATGGCTTCTTAAACTCTGCTACAGAGATGGTGTGATGGTGAATTTTATATTAGAATGTCAACTTGACTAGGCTAAAGATGCCCAGATAGCTAGTGAAACACTATTTCTGGATGTGTCCGCAAGGTGTTTCAAAGAGATTAGCATTTAAATCAGTGGACTGAGTAGGGAAGATCCACCCTCACCAATCTTGGATGAGTGGGGGGCTCAGCCAATTGCCGAGGGCCCAGATAGAATAAAAGGTGGAGGAAAGGGCAGTTCTCTCTCCCTTCTGGAGCTGGGACATCCATCTTCTTCTGCCATCAGCATCAGAGCTCTGGGCATAGTGCCTAGCATGATGAAGATGCTCATTCATGAAAGTTGCTAGGAATTGGGTATGATTCCACCTCTGCCAACTCTTAAGTGTGTAACTTTAGTAAAGCCACTTAAACTGATGTTGCTTGTTGCCAGCCAAACCTGGAGTCTGAAGTCTCCACAGTAACCACAATGGTGAGGCTCTTGGCAGATGTGAAGTGCCTTAGGGTGAGAATATCAACCATTTTCAGGCTGGCTTATTCCCATAGGGAAAACTATTCCACGGTTATTATTATTTTGAGTGATTCACTACTTAAAAATACGTTGCCTGGGGGGAAAGAGGGAGTGCTGAAAGGATGCATTTTTACAAAGTTTGAAAAATAATTCCATAGCTCTATGGACATCCCCTAAAGCAGCAGCCAAAAATGGTGCTTGGTGTTGTATTGCTTGGCTTAGAGCCTCCAGCTTGCTATGGGCAGTTTGAAAATAATACAGGAAATACCTTATTCAAGAGAAGTTAATTTATCCTTTCTTCAGGCAGCACCATCTGTGCCAAATCCGAATCATTCTTAAAGGTCTGTATTAGGCTGCATTGGCCGTGTTTTGAGTGAAAAGGAATACATTGCCTTTGCTGAATCAACTGCACAACTCAAGCCAGGTCATCCCACCGCCCAAACCCTGCCAGTGGCACCTACCCCAGATCCTCACTCTGGTCTACACAACCCTGTGCAGTGGGCCCTGCTTTTGCCCTGACCTTGTCTCCTGCTGTTCTTCCCCTCCCGTTACAGTTTCCCAGACAAACTCCTGCCCCAGAGCCTGGACATCACTCCACTCTCTGCCTAGAGGCTCTTCTGTGCCCAGATTTCTTCATGCTTCCTTTCGTCACTTCCTTAAGGCCTTTACTGAGATTGTCACCCTCCCACTGTGGACTTCTGAGACTATCCTTCTTGTTATTAGGATCCTCTCCTTCCTTTCCCCTCCCCTCATTTATTTATTTCTCCTTAGTAATTATTATTAAATAATATTCTACATATTTTACTTACTTATCTTGTTAAGTGTCTTCTGTACTACCTTTTGAGTGGCAGGAGGACAAGTGTGAGGGTTTTTGAAAATTTGTTTTATTTAAGTATTTAAAACAGGGTCTGATCTAAAATAGGTTCTCAATACATTTTTATTGAATGAACAAATGAATAAATAAATGTTGATGGTCCGATAGAGGAGAAATGATTCATCAGGACAAAGCACCAGAAACTGTAGAGTGTGAGCTGCACAAGGAAAAGACTGCATCTCGATAATTCTCTACATCCTTTTCTCAGAGCTTTATGAAGTGCCTGGAATATAGTGGGCATGCGGTAAATATTCATTTTATAAATGAATGAATAAATGAACAACATAAGCCTCCTAATTCTCACAGTGTGTCTGGAATAGAACATCATGCTTGGAGCAAGTGGCTTCTTATTACAATTTGGCTATCAATTTTGTTTCAGAAACTTAAATAAATTTCTTCGGAGTCTCAATTTTCTCATCTTTAAATGGGAGGAATATCATTTTTGAGGTATGTTTGTAAGAATTAGAAGAGTTGAACTATATACAGTGTCTGGCAGATAGTAAAGTTTCAGTAAATATCATATGTTATGTTTTTCTCCTCTTTTAATATCCCTTCTAGCTTTGAAATGACTCATATGATCTAATTTACACTTACATTGTTCTCTTTGAGAAAGAATTTAAAATTTCAGCTACAACCCAAACATCTGTAACAATAAAACAAATGGTGGATTCCTATTCTCCTTAAGTTCCTCCCTAAATTTCAAGCTACACCTGTGCAGGAAGTATTATAGCACATAAACAAAGGCTTAATCATTGACTACCATCAAAAAAGAGAAAAAGGGAAAAAAAATCTACAACTTCCACAGGAAATTCCAAGTACAAATTCTCACAGTTGCCTCTATTCACTTGTTGTTACTGCTTTGACTATTGTTTTAACTGTGGCTCAAACAGAGACATATGTTTCATGATGTTTTTACCTCCTTAAAGCAAAGCACTGTCGCCACACACCAGTCCTGGTCATCAGGATACTTGCCCTAGACAGCCAGGCTGAATTAAGCTAAGGAACTTCGAAAGTTAAGGATTAAATTCCAGAAGTTATATTTAAGGTGGAATTTAAAAATTTTAAGTGCTGTAAAGTATGCATGTTCTTTCATTGGGTAGCCCCAGAAATCAGTCCTTGTTGGAAGACATGGTTCATTAACTTTTATCTACCTAGGCCTGGGGCAGACAGGAGTATCATCTTACAAAATTAATAGCTTTATGGCTATAATTTTTCTTCTTATCATCAAGAGTAGAAGATTTGTAGGGAAAATTGTTTTAAGGTAATCTTGATAAGAGAACTAATGTAATACTTCAGAGAGATTTCTAAATTTATCCCAATTGTGAACTTGACCTATTTTTCTAAATTCCTGGAATTTATTTTTGTTTTGTGCTGACCAGCCTTTGACTCATTTATCTCATTAGTCTTTCTTTGTTAAACTTTAATTAAAATTTTAAGAGAGGCCATATTTCGAGAGCAGCACTAATTATAGTGTGATATAATTTATTTTCTGAGTTGGTAAAATGTCTCCATTTTGGCCATTTTTAGTCATTTTATGACTCTCTTCAGAATGGTTAAAACTTTAAACAAATTCTTTTTTAAGTAAATAGGGTAATTTTATAATTATAATAAATATGGAGGTATCTTTAGAATATTATATTTTGGGAGTGATTTTTTTGGAATAATAATATTTTGTTTGATCTTATTTTAATAGCGATCTATAAAGATTGGCTTTTAAAGAGCTTATGTTGTAACACAGTTTTGAATTTTTCCTATTCTATTCATAATGAATGGCTTCTCAGTTCCATGCAAACTAATTTTGAGCTTAATGTGACATTTTGTTCACTGCATGCTCTGGTCAAGATAACACATTGATTTTCTCATCTCTAAGCTGACTCTTGATCTCCATTCAGATCCAGTGGGGAAAAAATAACCACATAGTGTTCATTTTTAATGTTTCCTAAGGGTTTTTTTTCTCTCAATAATCCTTTGCCTTACATGTTTGGCTACGTGGTATTCTTAGAAGGGGATAGATGTGGAATTTAGAGAATTGTGTTTGTGATAATATGCCTAACATTTTAATTTATTTTTGCACAAATATTTACTGAGCACTGCTGCAGCTGTCTATGGCTAAATAACAAGACACCCCAAAACTCAGTGGCCCAAAATAACAACAATCTTATTGTTTTTCAGGATTCTGTGGGTTGACTAGGGCTTAGCTGGATGGTTGTTCTGCTGGTCTTGCTTGAAGTCTCACATGAGGTGGCTGTCAAGTAGCAGCTGGGGCTGAATCATTCAAGATGGCTTCTTTACTCACATATTTGGCACCTTAGGGCTCCTACATGTGGCTGCTCTCTCCATTGAGCTGACTAGCTTTCTTACATACTGGTTCAGGGCTCTAAGAGGCCATTATTGGAAGCTGCCACTCTTCTTTAAGTCTGTTCTCAAACCATCAGGACATTACTTCCATTGTATTCTATGGGCCACAGCCAATCACAAGATAACATTTCCCAAGGATTTTAAAGGTGTAAAAAGAGGATTTCATCTCAGAGATTAGAGAGCTTGATTAAACATCACTTGCAACCCCTACAAAAAGACAAGTGCGGAACAAATTGCAAACTAATGACATTTTGTGAACACTTCAGAGAACTAAAGTCATTGGCCAAACAACTACTTGACATCTGGACAGAGATGAGTGCATGTAGGGAGAAATAAAACCTGAGCATTTGCTTACCTAGGACACACACTACCAAGCACCACATAATTTGGTAAGAAGATTTAGCTAGCAACTTTTAATGAGTTACTAAAAGGCAAGTACAGGCTAGAATGAGAGTATGAAACCCCTGGAGGTTGCAGACATGGGGGGATTGCATCCTCCTGCAGGCTTTCCATCAAAGAATTCCACCAGGTGCTCACAGTAAAGACCAGGGGGAATCCTAAGAAAACTTTTCCAAGGTGCTTGCTGAGGCAGGGAACGTCACCCACTGTCACAGCTCTGCTAAGACCTATATCCCCTATCTCCCTCATGGAACAAAAAATTTAATCTACAGGGGAAAGGACAATAAAAACTGTAACTTGAAGGTACTGGTAGAAGGAAACTTACTGTAGCTGGGAAGTAAAACAAGAAAAAATAGCTCTACCCATGGAGGAGGGCAAGAACATGTGCTAGGTCCAGCATTACGTCTCAAGAAGATGCAAGAACACTTGTGAAGGGCATACTCCTAAGACCAAAGTTTATTGTGCCTGTCTAAGACTGAGGCTTGACCAGAACATCAGAAAATGACCCTTCCCACTACCACCAGCACACTAACAAGTGTTGAGTACAAATAACAGCAAAAGAGTACAAAGAGAAGACCCAAGGCCAAGCAAGGAGTAGGTATTCAGAAAACCCAATGTCAAATTAACCCATACCATAAACACAAAATATCACTAAAGGAATTTGAAGCTCTGCTCCACTGAAAGTAACCATGACAATGACAAACTTTAAACTCAAACTCAGATTCTGACTAAATTAACACAAACTCCCATTCTAAAAGCCTAGCAGAAGGAAAGGTGTGCTCACCTGCACACTTCAAAAATTATTTACTCAGTGTCTAGTATCTTATACAACATGACAGATTTCAACAAAAAACTTACAAGGTGTTCAAAATGGTAAGAAAAAAAGGTCTGGAAAGACAAAAACAGTACTCAAAACCAGACTCAGATATTACACAGATGTTGGAACTTTCAGAGAGAGAATTTAGAGTACCCATAATTAATTTTTTAAAGGCCCTAATGACAAAGAAAGATGTCAGATCAGATAGATAATTTCAGCATAAGATAGAAACTATAAGAAAGAGTCAAGTGGAAATTCTAGAAGTAAAAAACAAAAAAGTAAAAGAGATGAAGGGTGACTCTGATGGGTTTGTCAGTAGATTTGACCTTTTGAAGAGAATCAGTGAACTTACAGATGGGTCAATAGAAATTACTCAAATTGTAACAGAAAATGAAAAACAGTGAAGAACTGAACAGAGCATCAAATAGCCATGTGATAATATCAAATAGTATAACACATGCATAATTGGAATCCCAAAAGGAGAAAGAAGAGAGAATGGGACAGAAGAAACATGTAAAGAAATAAGGGCTGGAATGTTTTCAAAATTAGTGACAAACATCAAACCATAGATCTAAGAGGCTCAGAGAACACTATGAAGAATAACTTAAAAAAAAATCCCAAAAAAGAAAACAAAAAATGAGCCTGGGTGAGCATGTTCAAACTGCTGAAGTCCAAAAACAAAGAGAAAATGTTAGGAGCAATTGGAAAGACTCATCTACAGAGGAAGGATAATAAGATTTACAACAGATTTCTTATCAGAAACCATGCAAGAAAGATGACAATGGAATGACATCTTCAGAGTGCTGAAGGAAAATTATATATCTTCCGGAAATATTCTTCAAAGATGGAGAAATAAAGCCTTCCTCAGACAAAGAGAGAGGAAATAAACTCCACTTCACAATCTGAGAAATGGCATGTGCATATAGGGAGAGAAGAAATTGGTTGCATGGAACCCTTGGAGCATCAATTGCATACAAGGTAAAGGTTATGCTATTTGGAGTAAGTTCATGTTATCCTATTGGACCTACTTTTTCTTATTTATCAAATTTTGGTATTGGTCTAGATGATTTCCATGATTTATTAAAATTGTACTATTTATTTTTCTCTTAGTAGTTGTATATTTCTATTCATTCTTTATCAATCTGAGGTAGATATTTCTTTGTGCAGTATATAAAAATATTTATTTTAAATTAAATAAATATATTTAAGAAATTTTAGAATGATTGGCTATACACAGTCACTAGGGCTGATTATAATCAACCTATGGAAACTTAATTATCTATACATAAGCTGATGTCTACATGCCAATAATAGTAAATGTCAATCAAGAGTTAAATTGATTACTAATGATCAAAAAATAAAATTCCAATCTGAGAATTATGTTTATCAACATTATCTTTTAACTTAGTTTTGTCTTATATTTAAAAAAAAAGTTTCTGAATATTCCAATTCAATTTCTGACAAATCTCTTAAAACACTAGCAAAAATTATCGGAATCAGTTCTAAATTTGGTACTCTTCAAATTATTGTACTGCCACTTACAAGGACAGTTGTGATGTATATAAACTATGACAAAGCTGGGTGATTTCCATATAGAGAATTTGAGTCATGCCTAATACATTTGTGTATATTTAATCAATCATAACATGATAGTATATATTAGAAATAGCATAGAATAAGCAGTTATTGTCAAGTTTTAGCAAGCGCTAGAATTTCCCAGAAGGGTTGTAAAAATAGATTGCTGGGCTCAACCCTCAGGTTTCTGATTTAGTGGATCTGGGGAAGGGCCTACAAATTTACATGTCTTACAAATTCCCAGATAATTCTACTGCCTCTGGTTAGGGGACCACTCTTGGAAAACTGCTTGTATAGATGAGCAAATATGCTTTCAGGTCAAAAACACCTGAATAAAACCCAGCTCTGCTATCGTTTCATTCTAAGAACTTGGGCACAACTTTAATTTTTTAATCTATAAAATGGAGTGAGAACTCCTATGGAGTAATAACTACCATGTGGGGTTGTTGCTAGAATTCCATGAAGTGCTTGCCACAGTGTCTGGAACAGAGTATGTATCTAATAAATTGTCGCTATTGGTCCCATTTGGAATGTTCAGTGTTGAAGGCATCATTGAAAGTGTTATGCTTCTCTCAATGCATTGTATCTTCACATATATTGAGCAAATTAAGTAAACAGACTTTATACTTTGATCCTTATTATGCTAATAGGAAAGGTACTCTTTGAATGAAAAGTGGCTATTTCAATTCTGTATCTCAGGAGCGATCCTGCTTTTGCAAAATAAAAATGCACCAATCAACCAACATTTCCGGAGTACCTTTGTGCACAGATGAAACACACCCATTCACAGACACACTCACATACACACATAAACTCTAAAGTGAACGAAATTGACTGTTTCACTTTTCTTCCTTTCTCTCAGCATTTTGTCTCTGGATCTGGTGCTTCAGGTCGCAGGTTGCAGGTTTCATTCCTTTGCTTTGCTCCCCACCCCCTCCCCCTTTTGCACGAGCACATCTTGCATCAATTGAGTACCTACAGCAGAAGTGGCTAACGCATGTGTGGGCCCTGCTGTATTTTGGTATTGTAATTTCCTATGACTGAAAAAACGAGAAATGTCACCAAGGAGTCCGGGGGATTTCCTGTCTAGGAATGTCTTTGAAGTTGAAGAATATTTTAAGATGGAGGTTTTTAATTGTGAAGAATCTTAATCACGTAGGGAAGTATGCCTTTGAAATATTTTTCTTTGAACAGTACACTTACCAGTACAGAGAAACTCATTTCCATGAAATGATATTTTAATTTTAATGCATTTTCTTCTCCTGCATTGCATGTCTCCTCAAAGATACAGTGCTATTTATTCCTTCTGCAAATTAGGCTACTTGCCTTAAGCTATTCTATTTAAATGTTTCTATTCCCAACACCCATCATTTCAGAAATGCAACTTCAGCCTTTAATTGGAGAAAACAATAGCAAGTGGCCATGACTGAGATTTTCTGGGTTTAGACTCCTGTCATCTCTGCAGGGGGTTGTTCTCCACTTGAGAAGTCTGAGAATTCCCCTCAATGTTAATTCTGGGTATAAACTCATCAGTCTGAAGGAAAAATGGGCTTCAGTTCTAAATTCAACTTTCCTAAATAATTCCATTCACTTGAGGTTTGAATAAACTTGGCTCATCTTAAAATGGAGTTGTAATCATGCAAACACTGACTGGGGGAAGTGAAAGGTTTGTCATCGAGGCAGGACAATGACACTGTTCAAAGTTCATGTCAAAAACACATTTTGCCATAAATGTGTCACCAGGTAGAAGGTAAGATTATTTGTCCTGGTTCACATTCCTAGGTAGTATATATCTATAGTATACATATATATAAACTAATTAGAAACATATTTTGTGTCTTTGATCATAATTTTATATATAACACATAGTTTAGTACACACACACACACACACACACAGGACCTTTGAAGCCCAAATAGAATGACATTCCTTAGGAAACCACACTTTTCTGAATTAACTGCATTTCTGGCTTTTTTTATTTTTTATTTTTATTTTTTAACAACTTCCATTTTGGCCACATGCATTTCTGAAATAAAACAAATAATAAATACAGTTCCTTTACTTAAAACACAGTCACTAGTTGCAAATGAATGTGTTGGTATCAACCTAGACTGAATGAAATATCTACCATATTTGTAAGTATATTAATAAAATATATATGTATGTATAAATGTATATTAATAAATGTTTGACCCCAGAGTCTTTTAATATTTGAGTGGCAAATTTGGTTTCTAGGTTGCCTGTTTTGTCCAGTTTTTGTGTTTAGTGGTGTCAATATTGCCATTGATACATTTGATTTTGATTTGGGGGGAGATTTGTTGTTATCATATTTTATCTTTTCTACATAAGTGTGTGGAGTTGAAACCCCTGGATAACCAATAACATTTTCTTTGCCGCAGAGGAAGATGTGAGCCAAGACGATACCAGGTAACGAAAGTCAGGTGAGGTCCCTTGAGAAGACCATTGTGGTAGCCTTGCATTTGTGTAAAGGAGTGTTGACAGAGGGTGAGTCAGATGGGGCAGGGAAAACTTGGGGACCTGCCTTGAAATTGTGATTGCACCACACGTTATATAAAACGTCGTACATAAAGAAGTAAAAGTCAACTGCGTACACCAAAGAGTGGGGTGGGGTGGATGTGGGATGAGAGAGATTAAAGTTATGCTAAAGACCATACAGCCAGAGAGTAATAGACATAAATAAATGGCAAATGTTAGTGTTAAGAACATTATTTTTTTTTTAGCTAGGAGACTTTGTGTGCCAAGCTACTCAATTTTTGAAAAATAGGAATCATCTGGACTTTCCAAATGTGCTTTCATCTCTGCTTTAGTGAGAAGCCCAGGGAAAAGGCCTGAAGCAGCTTCGTAAGTCATCTTCATTTCTGGTTAAAAACAAACAAATACACTTTTGAAACTCCCACGCTCGATCCAGACAAAATTTTTCTTAGACTCTAATGAAAATAGTATTCCTTTTAAAGGAACATTTTAAAAATCCTCTATATGACATGAGTAATAATAGCTCCTATGAGAATGAATATACTGGAAATTTCTGATTAAAATAAAAACTGAATTTTTCATGGCACCTAATTTGACTAGACTTTCTCCAAACTTTTTAAAAGAAAGGAAAGCTCATGCTAAGTATTAGCTATTCCTCAAAGACATCTTAAAAGAAGCTCTCAGACATAGTCTGTAATGCCTAAACCAGAATTTCAAAGACCATGTCAATCTTATAAAAAATAGTCCTCTCCTTTTTGAATTCCAGAAAAGAAATCTGAAGTAAAAAAAAAAAAAACCTCTCCTCTATTCATAAAGATTAGGAATTAAAGTCCACATAAGTAAACATTTTTTTTTGTGCCAACGGTTGAGACATATTTTGATTTTAAAGCATTGTAAGAACATTTTACTTAATAATAGAGCAATTTTTGATCTTTAGAGTCTGAGACTGAAGACACATGGAAATAAACCAAAAGGATAATTAGCTCTGGTAAAATAAAGATTTATTTTATTTTATTTGACAACTATTACATAGGGCTAAAACACTTACCAGGCACTGTTCTAAACACACTAGAAACATTAACTCTAAACTTTGAATAAACATTGTATTGTCCTGTAAAAGACTATCTTGAAAGAAAATTGCTTGTGGATAATATTCATTCTTCTAAGGAACAATAGTGACTGTTAACGAGTAACTTTTGAATTATTGATTTGCAAATAATTGATCACGTGTCTCATTTCAGTACGCAAACAGGATACCATATTTCCTTTCTCTTGAGAATCCTTTTGAACTGGAAACCAACTCTGGACCCAGAATCTAGTCATGGTTCTTTAGGGAAGAATGAAAATAAATTATTCTTTTTAACTATGAAAATCATAAGACAGATTTTAATGAGAATTCTCAAATTTGCTGATCACTCAGTAAAAACTGAGCTCTTGAAAATTTCATAGAATTTCTACAGATTCTCAGCAGAAATAAGTGTAGTGTGTCCATCTTTGTTCCTAACTGATTCAAAATCCAAATCCTTCAGGGTTTTCAGAACTGTCCAGATTTCAAATATTCTTGTTGCTTATCCCCATATTTGTCTTATCAGTTTTTGCTTTTAGTGTTAAAAAATAACATTTTTATCCAGTGTTCTGAATGGGTTCTGATTCCCCTTCTTAGAAAATTTAAAATAAGATGAGGCAATTGAGAAACTGCTGTAATTTTGACTTAAAACTGCTATTCAAAATTTTTGTTTAAAACAGTGGGTAAGAGGAGACTTCCAACTTCTCTCTTGTCTAATATTTCAGTTTTCTATTCCCTCTGTGCCTTTGTTTTCACTATGAAAGTAAAATGTGAATACAAGTTGTGAAATACCCTTCTGGATGATCTATTTTTCTTCAGTTTCATTTATTATGTGATATGCTTGAAAGGCCCACATCTGGTTAAGGTTCTTTCTTTCTTTCAGAGTTTTCCTAACAACCTGCTTGCTTCCTAATGCTCCTGAAAATATAAGTTTTGGTGAAGTCAACATAATCATTGCATTCAAGATTTTGCTCAGTAAATTACATAAATCTCTTTATGAGTTATACTATGAGAATTTGGTTCTGGAAAATACAGACACATTATTAACTTTAACACTTAGTAACATACTAAAAGTTATAAAAATAGGTGGAAAGTTGGTTTGGAAATACACAGAAGGGAGAAGAGTACTATATAATGTATTCAACAGCAACAAATGAGGATGGCTTCAAAAAGAATCCATTTGATTAAATGAGTCTGATCTCTTTCTATGAAGGAGGGGTAGATAAGTTAAAGGGATGTGGAAGAGGTGAAGTATTCTGAGTCAGGACTGCCTACTGGTAAATGGGTCTGTAGGTTTTTATCACGTGAAAACCTTGGGAATTACTGCTCTGTCTCCTGTTTTACAAGACACAGAACCCTTGGAAACTCAATGAACATTGCTTGACGCTTGAAGAGAGAGAAGGTGGATAGGGAAATATGGTGGCAGATAGGGTTTCTACTCTGTTTTGGTGTCATTTCCATGGTTCAGTTGCTCTGAGTAGCCCCAGAGTGTTGCCAGAGTGAGTCACAGACTGGACGCAGCCTCTGTGAAGTCACAATTTCCAATCTCAGCTGAGCCCTCAGTTATCTCCTTCCTTAGCCTCTGACCCTACAACCCAGCAGATGAATTCACAGCTTACTTCGTAGATAAGGTGGGCATCTGAAGAAACTCTCTTCTTGTCTAAACATGTCTAAAATAACCTGCACCACATTCATGCCTACTGTTTTGTTTTAACAGAAAAGATGCTCATGGTCTGCTAATTCTTCTATCTGGCTTTGGGTCCCAGGCTTCATTCCTTCTCAGGAAACTTTTTTCTATCAGTTTTTCTGTCTCCCTTTTCCCTTTAACCTCTTCAACTTCCCTGCCTCTGACTCCTATTCTTCACAAACAGCAAACTTTACTTTTAGTCTAAGCACACAGCCCACTTCCTTGTCTGCAGGCCTTTTCCCATGATGTCGCCTGTGGTGCTGGCCCATCCTTCCCTCTCACTCCCTTTTCCTGCCTTAGCTAAACCTTTCTTATCATCCAGGACATTGCTTAGACATTTCTTCCATGAAGTCTTCTTTGACCTCTTCCGACGCTGGATGAGCTGCCCAGCGTGTGTATTCACAGCACCTTTGCTTAGCCCTTCATACCATTTAACACGGAAGAAGTCAGGATGTTCCGATTGTTTGGTGATAGGTCAGTTATTGTTATTACACCTGGGTCCCAAGGTTCCTCAACTCGTAGGTCATGTTTATTTCCCCTTTCCTGGGAACATTGCTGTAAACTAAGGTCCAATGTCTGAAAACTATTGTTTCCTATATCATATTTGCTTTTCTGGTTGTTTAAAATGACATACTAAATCCAGTCCATATTATTCCATTATGGTCTAAAGTGGAAGTTTCATTTCCTCACTTTGCTAGATATTAAATTTCTACCTATATCTACTGGCTGTTTATTCTGTTACTCTAATGCAGTTGGCTATTTATGTACTAATATCATATTCTTTTGAATAGGATGGCTTTGTATTAAGTTGGCTTTGTATTAAGTGTTTACAAGACAAATATCTCCTGCTCTGTAGTTTTTTTAATTGCTTTCAGATATTTTTTATGATATAAAGACTTTCCCTTTTTTATATTTTTTTATATGACTACTACTAATAGCTTATGATTATATCCAAGTAAGTACTTAACTAGAAATAAATTTATGTATGTTACAGCTTTTGACCATATTATATATGAAATATATTTTCTATTTCTGTTTCTTGCTTACTGTTCCTAGTATACAATAAAGCTATATTTTTGCAGGCTTTTTTAGAAAGTTACCAAATATCCGTAATTATAGCATGTAATAATATCAGTGAAAAGATAATTTAGTCTCTTCATTTCTTCTTGTTCAATATTTACTGTTGTAGTCTATTTGGGTTGCTATAACAAAATACATTAGATTGGTAATTTATAAACAGCATAAATTTATTACCTACTGTTCTGAAGGCTGGAAAGTTCAAGATCAAGATTCCAGCAGATTCAGTGTCTGGTGAAGGCCTGTTCCTCATAGATGACACCCTCTCACTGTGTCCTCACGGGGTGGAAGTTGCAAAGAAGCTCCTCGGGCCTCTTTTATAAGGTCACTAATCCCATTCATGAGGAACCCTCATGACCTAAACACCTCAAAAAGGCCCCAGTTTTTGCTGCTATCATCTTGGTGGTTATGTTTCAACATGTGAATTTTGGAGGAACACAAACATTCAGATCACAGCAGTAACCTTACCTTAATATAGTACCTAGAACTGCTTAATCATGATAACAGAGAGCATTCGTTTCTTGTTCCTGATCTTGATGAAAATGGCTTTAGTGTTTCAGCATTTGAAATAATATTTATTGGTGGTTTGGAGTCAGTGTTCTCTATAATCTTTAAGGCATTTCTTTCAATGCCTTTTGAGAGGTTTTTTATTATAAATTGCTCTTGCATTTTGTCAAGTGCCATTTCAGAATCTATTGAAATAATCAAAGAGTTTTCTTTTTTAATTTGTTAATTAGTGAATTATGTTAATTGGGATATTTTGAAGCAGAACCACCTTACATTGATAAAATAAATTCTACTTGATCATTTTGATACACCAACTAGACTGAATTCTATTCAGATGCAGTTAGATTGGATTGGAAAGCAAACCCAGCAATATTTATTTCAAGAATTCTTAAAACCAATAATAAAAAATAATAAAGATAAAGAGATGGGCAAAGAGAGATTGGAAAAACACAAATAAAAGAAAGCAGGAGTGATAATACTGATAGATTGGTAGAATTTAAAACTAAAAATGTTAAATGTGGTAAAATATATAAAATATATATTTATAGTTATAATATTATCATTAAGAACATAATGTATGAAGAATATATAATAGTTATAAACTTTTATGCACCTAAAAATGTGGCAGTTAGATACATAAAATACAAACTATTATAAATGCAAGAAGAACATGATAAAAATACAATTAATTATAGTGGGTATTTTAATATAGCTTTTTCAAAACTAGACAAACTAGGAGGACAAAAATTAATTAAGGATATGATGGAATTACACAACTCAACAATACCTCAATTTTATTCACATATAATATAACATTCTTTAAATTTAGAATATACTATTTTCAAATATGATCATGGCATATTTATAAAAAGTGTAGAGATGCCCACAATTAAATGCTTTCCATATTTTTTTAAACTAGAGATCGCGGATCATAAGTTTTTAAAATTAGAAATAAATATTAAAGAGAAGAACAAAATGAATGACTTGGAAATTTAGAAACACACTCCTAAATTACTGTTGGGCCAAAGAAGATACCAAAACAGAAATTGCAAGCTCTCAAGAAAGCAGTGAAAAGAACAGTGCTAAAATCAATGAGATACATAAAAAAGCTGCTCACAGAAAAATGTGCAGCCTTCAATATCTTCATAATCAAAGAACAATGATTTATTATAAAAGAATTTTAGTATTTATCTTAGAAAATGAGAAAAACAGAAACAAAGAAAATGTGACAAAAATAAGAAATGAATAAAGATAAGAGACACAAATAATTAAAGAGAAAAATTGTTAAAGTCTATAAATTTCAAAAGCTGATTGCATACGCAGACCAGTAAAATAAAAAAATTCTCCCACAAACCTGGCTAAGAAGCAAAGAACACAGGGAAAATATGTAAAATATTAGAAATAAAAGAAAGGTGACATAGCACTGATGTGGAAGAGATTAAAATATGATATTATTGCATATAATTATGTGGCAAGAAATTGAAAAACTAGGAAAAGGAAGAAATGGAAGATTATCAAGAAAAGCATAAATTACCAAAATCTTCACAGGAAAAAGGAGATAATATAAATAGGAGCTATAAATTAGGTTAATTTCTATGTAAATAGGTGCTAGGCCAGGATGGGTGGATGGTTTTGTAACTGATTTCTAGCTAGCCTTTAAAAATAGATCATTTCAATGTTATTTAACCTGTTCGAGACCATAGATTTATCTAGACATTTCCTCATTATGTTAAGAATCCAGCTTAACCTTAATGACAAAACTTGTTAAAGAGAGCACAGAAAACTACTCATCCACCGCTCTGATGATATAGATGCAAAATCCTAAAAAATAAAATATCAAGTGGTACTATATTTTAGTACTATGACATTGGTACTATATTTTAAAAAAGTAAATATGACTTGAACACACGACTTTATGCGAATGTGAGATCTGGAAGAAACCTGTCGGTGAGATGCATATTTTTTCATTTCTTTATGGCCAGCATTCCTTTCCTGTTCCTGTCCACATGCCAACCTGAGCTGGGCTGCAGCTATAGCTCAGGTGTGTACTCTTGCTGCAGCCAGACCTATGAAGCTGGAACATACATAGTCTCCTCAGGCTCAGTGATTGCTAAAGGCAGAAATCTCTCTCTGGCATTTCCCCAAGGAATGCATGAATGTCAGGCAGGGAATGAGGAGATCCTGGAGGCAAAGAGCCACTCTTCAGAGACCCAGATGTGACTTTAACACAGGTCCGCATCTCATTCTGGGTGGCGGCTGTGGAGGGCGTCTTGGGACTCAGAATACTTCCCCAAAGCCTGGTTTTTCCATTGTGCATCACTTTTTCTCTCATTTATAGCTGATTTTGTAGTCAAAGCTGTTCTTGCCACCTCCAATGTTGCTGTTGGTTTTGACCAAAGGAATATGTAGCCTTTCCCAGTGGATTCATGAGTTTGCCTTAGCAACCAAGCTGGGACTGGGTATTTCTCTCTCCTTTCCTATTTGTCCCTTATTCTGCCTCTTATCTTCTGTTTTCCAACTCTACCTTTTTTGGTTAGGTCCTCTCCCCACTGCGTCCTCAGCTCAGGCTAGACTAGAAAGCAGTCCGGCACTTGGCAGTAGTTGCAGCTCACTTTGAAAGTCATGGCCCCTCAAAATGCGGACGAGCTTCATAATGCTGGCAGCCAGGGGCTTGGAGTATGGGCCGCAGCTAGGCAGACTCAGACTCCGAGGTGGCAATTCTGATGGTGGCGGCTGCTTGCATAGGGACAATGTCGGCTTCAGAAGAAGCAGGCGATGGTCAGGGGAACAGACTTTTGCATCGTCAGTTGCTACCCTCCCCCACCTGTCATGGGCATGGCCTCTCTAGCATCCATTTCACTCCTTTCCCATTGGCTTGGGTAGGGTTAAACTCACCCTCAGCTCAAGGAATAGGACGTGATTTGATCTAAGCCAATCATGCCTATCTCTTGCTAAAAACTTCAATGATTTACTATTTCCCTAATTTTGTGAGTTGGCTAGGTGAGTGGTCCTTCTTCTGGTCTAGCCTGAGGTCATTCATGCAGTCATCTGACAGCTCAACAGGAACTGGAGGGTCCCAGACGGCCTTACATATCTGGCAACTGATACCAACCGTTGCCTGGGGTGCCTTAGCGCCCCTCTGTGTGGCTGCTTATCCCATAGGCTAACTACAGACTACTCGTAGGTTACACTGGGCTTTTGCTTAGCTTGGTGGTTTCAAGTTTCTAAGAGAGGAAAAGTGAAAGTTACGAGCTCTTTTAAGGCTTAATCTCTGGAACATGTACATCATCACTTCCGGTATATTCTGTTGGTAAAGGCAATTCACAAGGCCAGCTAAGATTTAAGAGAGTGGAAAAAATAGTCCCCATCTCTTAATAGGAGCAGCAGGTTATCAAATTACAAAGGGGTGAGGACACAGAGGGCCACGATTTAGTAAGGGACATTATCTATCTAACATGGTTGAGTAAGGCAAGTTATGCAGTGAAAGTAACATATGTTGCATAACCCACTCTCCAGTGTTATCTTTAAAGAATCATCATGTGGACCCCATCTAGAGTGTATTCCAGTTTTCATTACTTTCCCTTCTGAGCTGACATTCTGTTCTACCACATCTGTGCACATGTACACGTGTTTAAGCATGTGTGCACATGTCATAAATCAAGATAGGAAGACACCACTGTTTTTTTTTTTGGCAACCATACATCCTTTTATTTAAATGTTCCACTGGCAGCTGTATTATATTGCATTTGAAACTTCTAGTTAAAGATGGTTCAAGACAGTTGAGGATATGTGTTTTTCCTTAATCTCTTCAAGCTGTCCCACCACCATTAGATAATAGTTAACACACACACACACACACACACACACACACACACATTCACTGCTGTAAAGAGAATGAAAGAGAAATGTGTGCAGCAGAGAGACTTCAACTAATTTCTGCAAGATAAAAAGAGAATGGAAGAGTTTTGACAAGAAAAAGAGAGGAAGGAGGTGGTAGAACAGAGTGACGGGCGGAAAGGAGCTGCAGCCGGGAGAGTTGGTTGGTATAAAGGTGACAGGACTGACTGAGAAGCCTGTCTGCAGAGCTGCTTAATTGCTTTCTTCCTGACACACATATCTCTTTGCTTCCCTTCTCTGTGTTTATTGATATTTAGCTTAGGAACAGAGCATCATCTCCGAAAATACCTAAGGACTCTTCTCTAATGAAATGCAAGTATCCACACAGGCAGAATTAGAATTTAGTACCAAGACCTTAGAGTAAAGTTCTCCCATTTTGATCCTTGGAACCTTCACAGCTAAAGATTTTCTCCCTGTCTATTCCTACTGAAAGCTTCACTTCATTTAGGTCAGCCCTGGACACATACGTAAAAGTCCTTCCTTTTAATGAAAGAGATCAGCAGGAAAACAGACCTGCATACAACACTAGGGGCAACGCACCCCTGTTACAGAAAGAAATTATTCCATTCCCCTTTCTTAAATAGAATGGGTATCCAAAGACCATCAACCTCATGAAAGAAAGGACAAGATTAAGAAATAGAAAAACTATCTTTAGAAGAAACACCCTTCAGAGAAAGATTTAAGGAGGTAGTGCCGCTAAAGTACAAAAACAAAATTCAATGGGAAAGGAATAATTGAGCAGCAAATTAGAACATTTGCCACACATAAAATCATATGTCAAATGAAAATTTCAAAGAAGGGTTTCAATGTAAAGTAAGCCTCTCACAACCTAGAGAAAAAGAAAAAAAAAAAAAAACCAGAAAGAGATTGAACAAAATAGACACCACCAACAACAAAACAAAAGAAAAAGATTGGACACCTGAAATAGGTAAGATACAGAGAATAATTCTAGCAAGTGCAACTCAACAAAATAGGCATTTTAGAAAAATGGGCACACTATAACAAAAGGGAAGACATTTTAAATAAATAGTAAAAAAATTTACCCAGAGATCAGAAGAGATAACTTTTCTGTTTGAAAGATTTTGTCAAGTTCTTAGCAAATAATTGAAAGAAGATCCACATGTAACAATAATCCTGAAATCTTTTGTTTCAAAACAAAAAAGACAAAGAAAGATAAAGAGAAGTTTCCTAAACACTTTCAGATAGATAAAGCAGGCCCTCTACAAAGTTCAGAGTTAAACTAGCATTGACTTTCATCACTAACACTGAATGGTAGGAGAAAAATGAGCAATGCATTCAAAATTCACAATTCTAATGGGCAATATTTCTGAACTTAGCATTCTTACACAGTTAGACTATCAACAAAGCATGATGGCAAAGTAATTATATTTTAGACGCACCAGAACTGGGAAAATTTATATCCCATGCAAACTTTCTAAGGAAGTTATTTGAGATATAATCCATCAAAATGAGTGTAGATTTCAAGTGCTGTTGGTTAAATTGTGTCTTCCTAAAAGATGTTGGAGTCTTAACCCCTAGTACTTGAGAATGTGACCTTATTTGGCAATAAGGTCTTTGCAGGTTATCAAGTTAAGATGAGGTCATTAGGATGGGCCTAAATTCAATATAATGGCATCCTTATAAAAAGGGGAAATTTGAACACAGAGAGAGACAAGCATAGAAGAAAGATGATGTGAAGACCCAGGGAGAACACCATTTACCAACCAAGGAATGCCTGGTGCTATTGGAAGATAGGAGAGAAGCATGACTAGATTGCCCTTCATACCTCTCAGAAGGAACTAGCCCTGCTCACACCTTGATCTTGAACTTCTAGCCTCCAGAGCTGGGAGACATCGACTTTTTACAGGGGCCGTAGGAAATTAATACATCAGTAGAAAAGATTTCTGATGGAAGAGATGATAGAATTCACCCGGAGGCCTTGGGAAAACAATCTCAGGATGACAGTTATCTATCAGGCCCCAAGGCAATCATTCCAGATTGGCAATGGAATCAGAAGGCTCCAAGAAGAATGAAGAACAGAAGAGAAACAAAATAAATAAAATGTAGCCTAAGGAGTTGGATAATGTTAGTGACTTTGTGAAGAAAGAATTTATTTCTTTTTTCCACTTAGGATTCCCACCAGAAATGGAAAACAAAAACAAAAAGCTAAAAAGCAGGCTGGGTAGTAAAGTCATAGTTAAAATATGAAAAAAACCAAGAAATGTCATGCATGCCTTTCAGCAATTGATGGCGTGTTACAAAATAGATACCACTTACCCTAGAAATGGTCCCTTGAGTGTCATGAGGGCTATGACTTTGAACCTAGAGAGAATGAGATGCACTCTTATTATATTACTTATTTTTTCAGTGAGCATTATTAAAATAATTGTAAAATATACACTGTTTATCAATTTGAAGCTTTAGAAAGAAATATGGGTTAGAGAACACAAGTTAAATATTATCAAAGCTACTAAAGATACAGCTCAAAAGGTAAAAGGTGAAGGTGGTGAGAGGCAGAGAGGAGGGCAGAATCTCAACTACTATGGTGAGCAGTCTAGAGGCATTTGCCTAAATCTTCAAAGATAAGAAATAGTAGTTTATGTTATGCCTTAGAACAAAGTTATCAATATAAGAAATAAAATTATTACTATGAAGTGGATACAAACTTTCTTAACTTGCTAAAGTACATTTATGAAAAACCTATAGCTAACATTATACTTAAATGGTGAGAAACCAAATGCTTTCCCACTAAGATCAGAAAGAAGGCAATAATGTCAGCTCTCACTACTCCTATTCGACATCATACTGGAAGTCCTAGCTAATGAAATAAGACAAGAAAAGGAAATCAAATGTATACAGATTGGAAAGAAAGAAGTAAATAAAACTGTCATTGTTCACCGATGACATGATTGTGTAGAATATCCCAAAAAAAAAAACATTAACCAAAAACCCCTCCTGAAACTAATAAGTAATTATAGCAAGCTGAAAGTCAATTTGCTTTCTTCTCTACCAGCAACAAACAATTGGAATTAAAATTAAAAACATGAGACCATTGACATTAGCACCAAAAAAGAAATACTTTAGCTAGAAATCCAAATATGTATACTATCTATCTATATGCATAAAAATCCAAATATGTATAAAAAATATATATAAGATCTGTAAGAAAAAAATACAAAACTCTGATGAAAGAAATCAAAGATCTACAAGGAATGGAGAGATATTCCATGCACATAGATAGGAAGACTCAATATTGTCAAGATTTCCATTCTTCCTAAATTCATCTACAGATTCAATGCAATTCCAATCAGAATCCCAGCAAGTTATTTTGCGGATGTTAACAAACGGATTCTAAAGTTAATATGGACAGGCAAAAGACTCATTGTAACCAACTCAATATTGAAGGAGAAGAACAATGTTGGAACACTGATACTACCAGCCTTTAAGACTTACTTACTATAAAGCTTACTAAAAAACATACAGTGGGCTGGGCACGGTCGCTCACGCCTGTAATCCTGGCACTCTGGGAGGCCGAGACGGGAGGATTGTTTGAGTTCAGGAGTTCGAGACCAGCCTGAGCAAGAGTGAGACCCCGTCTCTACTAAAAAAATACAAAGAAATTAGCTGGACAACTAAAAAAAAATATATATATATAAAAATTAGCCGTGCATGGTGGCTCATGTCTGTAGTCCCACCTACTCGGGAGGCTGAGACAGAAGGATCGCTTGAGCCCAGGAGGTTGAGGTTGTTGTGAGCTAGGCTGACGCCACGACACTCTAGCCCAGGCAACAGAGTGAGACTCTGTCTCAAAAAAAAAAAAAAACAAAAAAACCAAAAAAAACATACAGTAGTCAAGACAGTGTGATACTGGCCAAACAATAGATAAATGGATCAATGGAATAAAACAGAGATCCAGAAATAGACCCACACAAATATGATGAACTGATCTTTGGCAAACGAGCAAAAGTAATTCAATGGAGAAAGGATAGTCTTTTCAACAAATGGTGCTGGAACAACTGGATATCCATATATAAAGAAAGAAAGAAAGAAAGAAAGAAAGAAAGAAGGAAGAAAGAAAGAGTGAAAGAGAGAAAGAGAGAGAGAAAGAAAGAAAAAAGAAAGAAAGAAAAGGAAAGAAGGAGAATCTAGACACAAATATCATATCTTTTGCAATCTGAAAAGGCTGTATACTCTATGATTCCAACTACATGACATTCTGGAAAAGGCAGAATTAGAGAGAGAATAAAAAGATCAGTGGTTGCCAGGCTCTTGGAGGGAGGGAGGGAAAAGCGAATAGATGGAACACGGAATTTTTAGGACAGTGTAACCATTCTACAAGCTATTATAAAGCTGGATACATGTCATTATACATTTGTCAAACCCACAGAATGTACAACACAAAGAGTGAATTCTAACGTAAACCACAGACTTTAGTTAATGATAGTGTATAAATATTGGCTCATCAGTTGTAACGAAAGTATCACACTAATGCAGGATGTTAACAATAGGAAAAACCAGGGGGAATGTATGAGGGGCAAGATGGGAACTCTGTATTTTTCACTCAGTTGTTCTGTAAATCTAAAACTGCTAAAAAAATAAACTATAATAATTTTTTTAAATGGTACAAGAAAGCTATTTCTCATGGTTCTATTTTATATTTATATGATTCCTGAAATATTCCAGAAGAAAGAGATTTTTCTCCATTAGCAAGGGAGGCCTAACACATAAAATATGTTTTCAGCAACCTTGTTTTTGTGTTTTGGTAATCGTGATTTCTTTCCCTAACTTATTATATATTTCCCTAACTTATTATATATTTCTTTCCTTCTGTTTTTCCTGGTTGGTTTGGGTGTATAGATGGATTAGATTAAGTGACTAGCATATTTCAGGTAAGATGAGTGCTACTTCTTTGAGAAAACAATAAGATAAATATGATATTTGTAGTTTCTTCTTTCCTCTGAACAGGCTCACAATCCACAAAGAAGATTCTTTACACATATTAATAGAACATTTTTCTCTGAGGAAACTACAGGGTGTTTATATCCAATATAAAGGATAAAGGAGAAACAGAAACCAAGTCAGACCTGTCCTGTTTAGAGATAGAACGATTAAGCTCTGCGAGGCCAACAAGGTTCCAGTGTGTTCTGTTCTTCCACCCATTCATTCATATATTCAGTCAGCAAACGTTTATTGAGTTACAATTATATGCCAGTTTCTGGATAGACTCTGGGACCTTTCCCCTGGTCTATAGAAAATCTCTTCTATTGATCTGGCAATTATGATAAAACGCAATCAGTGATATGATAGGGGAAAAGGACTGCACCTTGGAGCTCGGCATTGTGAGAACCCTCAAAGTACTCCAGTGTGGCTGGGGGCATATTGCAAAGTAGGGCATGGCATGGAATAAAGCCAAAGAGACTTTGTGTCATAAACGACATTTGCCTTCATTCTGAAGGATCTGGAGCAGGATCAGACCCTTTTGTATTCCAGGAAAAACTCTCTTGACCTCTTCTCTTATTCCTGGTAACTACGGAACAAGTTCCACAAATGCTCAGGCCAACTTCACAAAAGAACAATCTAAGAGTGCTTCACCCTTCTTGCTTCCTGACCCAACTCTGACCTGTGAAAATCTTTAGGCATTCATGTGTGGGCAACAAGGAAGTAGAAGGACCAATTAATGCCCTATAGGGCAATCCTATTCTAATTGGGAATAGGAGATGGTGAATAAATGACCCAGGGAGGGTGTGTAGGAAGAAGGCCTAGGACCAAATTCCAAAGAACACCAATGTTTAGAAATGGGTCCTGGAAGAGAGCTCAGCAAGGAAAGGGAAAACAGAATAATAATATCACAGAATGCAGTGGGATGAGAGCTGGTCAACACCGCCAAATGCTACAATAAGTTCAAATAGGACAAGGAATGAAATGCATCCACTGAAATTAGAGACATAAAGATGTTGGGGACCTGTACCAGATCAGTGTCATTGCAGTAATGGGAGAGTAGCCATATTATAGAGGTTAGAGAAAAGATTGGGAGGTAAAGAAGTAAGGACATTGTATTAGATTTTTACTGCTGCAGTAACAAGTTACCACAAACTTGGTGGCTTAAAACAACATACACTTGTTATCTTACACTTCTGTGGGTTAGGAGTCCCATAGGTGTCTTACTGGGCTAAAATCAAGGTGTCAACAAGGCTGTTTTCCTTCTGGGAGTCCTAGGAGACAGTTTCTTTACTCTCTCCAGCTTCCAGAGGCTGCCCAAGATCCTTGGCTTGTGGTTTACTCCCTGTGTCTTCAAAGTCAGCAGCGTCGCATCTCTCGGATCATTCCTCCACAGTCACACGTACCCCTGTAGTCATACTGGGAAAGAGTCTCTGCTTTTAAGGGTTCATGCGATTAGATTGTTCCGCCCAGATAATCCAGGAGACTCTCTCCTTCTCAATGTCCCTAACTTAATCATATCTGCATGTGATTACCTTTTGCCATATAAAGTAACATATTTATAGTTCTGGGGATTAGAATGTAAATATCTTTGGGAACCATTATTCTGCCTATCACAGGCAATAAATAGAACTCTTTAGCCATTTTTCTAGAAAGAAGACAAATGGGGCATAGCTTGAAGGTATGTGAGGTTGGAGGTTTTTTAAGGAAGTGATAGGGAGGGAAGTCTTGGTAGGCAGATGGGCACAGCAAGGATGATTTTCTCCTGAGACTAATCACAGACCAAAACAGGCTGTTTATTTTACTGAAGTGATTGTAGATTAAGTTTTCATAATGAGAAAGTGATTATCCTTTACATGTTAGATGATGGCTATGAGGATGATTTGATTTTAATCAAGGTAGTCTGGAAATGATCGTTATCTCTAAGAACTTTAGATTCTGGCTAAAGTAATACTATCTAAACACTTATTTAGTTTGATACCATAACACATTGTAGAAGAAATTAAAATATGGTTTATGAAAACTGTATTTTGCCCTTTTAAACAATACATTTTCTAAAATCCTTCTATTCATATGATAGAATTAATTACATGCTCCAGAACATCCTGTACTTGTTATGACTAAATTGCCACAAAGATTAAGTGGACATAAATGAACGATTAACCAAGAGTTATAAAGTAAGTTAATAAATATTTGTTGTAATTATTTCTTGTCTGAGACTCTCAAATGTGCATTAATATAATTGCAGTGTGTCCATAATATTTTTTCTATACTAATATAATCTAGGGTTGTCTATCACAAACCAGATAGTAAAGGAAATGACAGAATCTATTTTACTTGTGGAAAAAGAACAGTATGACTCTTAGAGTTCTCTATTTAATAAGATGGCCATGCAATAAAGCAAGCTTTCTATTTTTTTTTTTTTGTCTGTGCTGTATCTTTTACTGAACTTCAGCATCAAATTGGATTTATTACTTCATCCGGGCAAATAGTTGTATTGAAATGGCAGACAGGCTGACTTGGCCTGTATCTGAAATTTGACTGGGCAGCTTTATTCCTGCATAAAGGCAACCTTAGAGTTTTCAGTCTTTCAGTCCAGGAGTCGTCCTTCTCTGGGCCTGACCAAAGAAAACCTACTGTGCACTGTGCTTTGGTTCTTTGAACTTTATGATAACAGATTCTAACTATACCATATTCATGCATACGAAACAAATTTAATGGCTGAGCTAGTTTACTGCTTAGTCTCTTTTCTCTGTCTTCTTTTTTCCCATCTCCTTTTCATTGGATGCTTCATCCTGATTAGTATTTCAGGAAAAAACTGGATCCTGTCCATCATTTGGTTGTTGCTTTTTTTCCCCCTGGCAGGCAGAACCTAGAGTTTCAATGGAGGAAGTGGGGAGGGATACAGCACATTCAGAGTTTATGAAAGACCTTATTTACCATCAAAGTGAAGGTTTCCAGATACTCCAGCCTTGTTTTCTTATGCTCTTATGTCTTTGATGAGGAATTAAGAACTCCAGCCAGGGCAACAGAAGACACTGAGAGGTGCCTGGCAGAAGGCACTACGCCGTGTCCTGAAGTTGTTCATTAATTATAAATGATATTGAGGAGCAGAACAGTGGTAAGAAAGTATAAATCATAATACTTTCTGCACAGGCTTTTCTGAGAGAAATCTGAATCTGCACAATTAAAAATGAATATATTTCTGCTAGCTTCCATCACTCTTTTTTTGTTTTTGCAAAGTATTCATTGCAGCTTACCTTTTTATAGAGTTACATGTCATTGTGACCCTCTTCTTGACTCAATCATAAATCTTCAGATGGTGGTTCTCAAATCTTAGTGAGTTAAGAATAGTCTGAGGATTTTGTTAAAAGAGTTTAGGGCATACTTTTCTGAGATTCTCATTCAGTGAATTTGAGGTGGGGCCCAGCAATGTTCATTTTAACAACACCTCAGGTGATTGTAATGCAGTGGTCTGTGACATTTGCCTAGAATCAGGGTCTTTGTGGTCCTCAAGCCTTGGCACTATGCAATGTTTTCAGAGGTCCTCAGTGCATATTTGTAGAATCGAGGCAAATGCTTTGGATGGGTAAAACCCTAATAGTGATTCAACCTCAAGTATATTGCTCTCAGAGGTAATACTGCAGCTCTAGTTGGTTGTACGTACACTAATTTTTTTGATAGAAGGAAACTGCCTAATCAGTTCTTTAATTGGGGACAATTGGTAAGAGAGAGATTCTATTTTATCTAGGAGAACACCTGATGGAAAACTGTGTTGTTTACTTATTTTTTTGACTAGGGAAGTATGCAGACTTGGGAAGGAAGACATGCATTTACTCCTTGCTGCCTGTAGTATACAAAAGTTTCAATCATGTTTGATTTTCTCATTCATTATTGGTTGTGTGCTTCCTATGTATTCTAGTTCCTTTTGTTTATTGTTTACTAGGTGCTGTGACATCTGCTCTTTAATGCACTTTGCCCTTTGTTCTTTTGCCACAGTGTGAGGCCATCTACTGTTATTTGCCCTTTGCTCTTGGTGAGCTCTAAATAGCCATATGTAAAAGAAAGAGGAAAATCACATTTTGTCCATCAGCTCCACATACATTATTCAAAAACTGTATCTTTAACATAAGAAGAAAAGTAAATCCCTCTTTGAAACACCACGTTCTGAAAAGACATCATCTGGAAAATTGATACATAATGATTTTAATAGTAAATAACTGGAAAGCATCTTTATGTTTTAGAGTTTTGCTAAGTCTTTCAACTATTAAAACAAATTAACATGCTACTTTCTTGCATCAAAACCATTCACTCTTCAGTTGATTTAAATGTCATTAGCTTCGGACTGTTTGAAGTTGTTGTAAGTAGGAAAACACGACTCTGAAAAATATATGCGGATAACACCGACACAAAAACATACATGGATTATTTTTTTTGTTGTTAAATTTATTGTTAATATTCAGGCTTAGTAGGTCCTGGCTCTGTTTCCAAGTGAGAAAAGGCTATAAACTTAGCTATTAAAATAAAGAATGCTCTGTGCTTCTCTCTATTTTCAAAACCTAAGATTATTTATTTTTTGATGAGCATTCAACAACAGCTTTATCTTTTCAATGAGTGACACCATGTTAAATCACAATAGCTCTTAGAAACACAACTGACACAAATGCCCTTGCCTCTCTTTGACTTTACATATTATCTCAATGTTTAAAAAAGTTATAGACATGCAAAACAGAACGGTGCAATGGTGATGCTTATTTTATCTGTGGTATTGCATGGGCAGGGGCTGTCATTTTCCCATAGTATCTTCATTTATTATGTTAATTGACTTTCCAAGTGCAAACAGGAGGGTGTCTGCTCTGTGAAATAGTCTCAGTTGGAGGGTTTTAAAAGCAAACCTGTTTTGTGCTTGAATAAAACCAAAAATCAATGTGTTTCCTTTCAAAGACGGGAGGGTCAATACCGTGGTTGTTTTTGTTCCCATCCAGTTATGTAACCGTGGGGACTTGTTTCTTTGCTTTCAGGATTTGCACAAAACGCATTAAAGCTAAACAATAGGCGGGAGTCTCAGGAGCACCCCTCGAGCTGTGTCTTGGAGTATGTGGCTCCCAGGTTTGGGAACCTCCAATTAGTTCCATCTCAAGTGCCGAGTGTGTGTGTGTGTGTGTGTTTAGTTAGCTGGCACGCAGCGCTTCCCAGGGTTGCGTTTCCTTTTTCCTGAGATTTGGCGAAGGGTAAAGGGTCGGAGTCACATGGATACAAAGCATTTGATTAATGTCCAAGTCACCGCTGTGGCTGCCGGAGCCGCCTCCCCTCCAGCCCGGGCCGTGTGAGGCCGGCGCAGCGGGGCCAGGCGCGCAGGGCCGGGGCCGGAGCGCCCACTCCCGGGGGTTCGCGGAGTCCCGCGCCTCCCGCGCGGGTGAAGCAGCGCGAGCCGCCTCCTCTCCCCCCGCGCCAGCCTCTCCCCAGCATGTAAAGTCGCCTGTCCCTCTTCGGACTTCGCGGAGGCGGCAACTTTCTTTCCTCGCCGCCGGGGCCGGGCAGCAGCGGGCGCGCGGGGCAGCGCGCAGCACGGCCGACCACCGCCGTGTCCCGCCGCCCACCATGAGTGACGAGAACCGCGGGGACTGCCGCGCCGAGAGCGCCAGGGACCTGGAGAAGCAGCTTCGCCTGCGCGTGTGCGTGCTCAGCGAGCTCCAGAAGACCGAGCGCGACTATGTGGGCACGCTGGAGTTCCTGGTGTCGGTGAGTGTCCCCGCGCGGCGACGCAGGGGGACCGCGGGGCGCGGGTCCCGGAGTGGCCGCGGGAAGCGTGCGCGGCATTGTCTGCCCCGGAGCAGGGGACCGGTCCGGGCTTCGCGGGCACCTGAGTCCGCGCGCGGAGGCTGCGTTCGCGGGCGCGGCGACCCTGGCGGGGATTTGTTGAAGCCCCGACACTCACTGGGTTGCCAGGGCCTTGGGGAGCTCTGGGACTCAAAAGTTAGCTCGAAAGGGAGAAAGCGCCTGTGCTGGGAATCCCGGCTGCCCCACTTCCCCTCGCTTTTCTTTATCCACCTCCCTGGTCGGCTTAATTACACTGTGTGATTTTTTTTCCGTCTCTTCCTACCCTAGAGATTTGTTTTAAAGCTTTGGCTTGGTGATTAAGGGTCCAGTCTGCTACATTCAGGTGCATTTAGTTAAAAAAAAAAAAATCTTTGAATCTGCTTGAGTTTGAGTTGGTTACTCAGAGAACATGGCAGTGAAGTCCCTTTAGTTATAATAATCTTTGAAACATAGGATTCTGGTGGGGGATACAGAAAGAGCAGCGGGGTTATGATCTCTAGCAGCTGTTGGATATTAAAGCCACATGTGGCGCTCACCCCGTCCTGGTCCAGCAATCTCCTTCCCACTGGTTTAAATCTGTCCTCTGCTCGGCTCTTGGTCCCCTGTTCATACTGAGCCCATGGGAGCGGAGTAATAAAATTCTCGTCTAACAACTTCAGGATTTCGTGGAACTGGCCACAAACTTTCTAAGTTTCTGCTTGACTCACTGAAGTCTGCTTTGAGAATGTTTTCATTCATTTAGGGCATGAGGGGCGAGACTGAATGCTAGTAACTTCTGAGACATCCCTCAAAAGCGGGATTTTTTCTTATTCACTGTTGAAAAGACAAAGAATTTGAGAGTTGGCTTCTCTCCACTCAGGTATCTGGGAGAGCATCATTTAAAGCTTTTGCTGTCTCACTCAAATCCTCTAACCTGCTTCCCCTGCCAACACCCAGTTCCGTGTCCCCCTGGCCTGAAGGACCAATGCCCAAAGGCCTGCTCAGTGTTCTAAAATCTGTACACTTTCAGCTTGCAATCATGATAGAGCAACTTTACTTCTTGGCTGTGGCAAGAAGGAAAGAACAATGTCTCAAGTGATGTAAAATGCTCAGGTTGGCTTCTCAAAATCAATGTGCTTGAGCCCCCAATGGCCACATTCTTTGGAAATGCACAGATATTTGAGAATATCCTGGTAATTGGTGATACAGGGAATTATTGTACACTTCCTTGCAGCAATGATTGTCAAAAAAGCATGCTTTTAAGGAGATTCAACTTTTAATAGCTTTAAATCTGGCTTTCATGAAACTTTTATGGTAACAAAAGTTGTTTGACTTTTGAAGACTCTGAGTCGTTTCTTACGCAGTTATTTTTTCTGAAGGTATATGAAAAAAAGTATTGTGCAGAACGCTAATTTGCAGAAATAGCTAACCTAATCTACCTTAAAGGCCAATCTGTTGATCCAAATTTAAAATATCAGTTTTTCCTCTGATCCTAACACCTGATTATTACAGTGGAAAACTTATTATTACTATATAGAGTTAGGTAGACTCAATTGTATTTTCCTTTTTTACAAGTAGAACATCATCCTATGATTTCACTCTTCTTATCTCATTCAGAAATTATAAACTCTTCCACTTTTCCTTTTCTTTGTCCATTATTTGTGCTTGTATTTGTTTATACACACAAACACACTAATTGACCTGAATGTCATCCTAAACAGAAGTTTACTTGGGCTTCTTTTTGGTCTTTTAACTATTCAAAGACTAAGATCTATTTATAGTACATTATTAGATTTTCTTTTTGGGGGTATTATTTATAGTAACACTTAATTCCCCTGTAGTTTTCTCAAGTCACCTGCAATTGATGTAGTCAGTCTAGTTTTAATATTAGACTCTACTAATATGTACCAAGAGCTTTGAGGATATTTAAACCCTTTGGCCTGATAATTCCTCTTCTAGGAACCTATCCTAAGGAAATGATCAGAAATGGAGACAAACAAAAGTTTTTTTTAAAAAATTAGCCATAGTTGTAAAAAAGTTGAGTGGTAGATTTGTTACAAAAAATTGATAGGCCATTCCTAAGTCAAATTTAAGTATTTGTTAGAGTAGTCATTAGTCATTTCTGTCACTGCTTTAAGCCATTAACATGAATGAAAGATGACTCTTATCTTCATTAGGAAGAGGTAGAAGAGGTAGAAAACATATTTTTAGTTCTACCAAGAACTGTATTATTACTAACAGGCCCACAGATAAGCAAACGATGGTATTGTTTCCCTTGATTAAAAGATCATATGACTGGAGGGGAAAACTCTCTTACTAAGATCTTTCCAACTTCTGAGTCCTCTCTGTCCTCAGTTCCCACTCTTTGGCACTTTAAGGAAAGAACACCTTCCCAGACAGTCCATGAACGTTGCCTTTTTTTCTCTATACTATAGCATCAACCTATATGCACCTTCTCTCTAGTTGCCACCCAGGGACACGCTGCTTGTGTGAACAAAGCTCTGTGCTTTAAGCTGTCTGCCCTCATTTAGAGAGGCCTGCTCTTCCCACAGTGGGCCATGCTTTCTCACGCACCTGCCTTGTTCTTCTGGGGTCTCTCTTTTATACCTGGTGGATTTCTTTTGAGCTTTCAAGGATCAGTTATCTCTTTCTCCCCAGGAGCTCCTTGTGCTGTGAACACTCTACCCCTCATTTACTTCTTCCATAGTACCCAAAGTAGTTGATGCATGTATTTGTTTACCATGATCTCATTCTACTAGACCATCCGTAAGCTTGAGAACAGGGACACAGCTTTCTTGTCTGTGCTTCCTAGAATTTTGCGCAGTGCCTATGACGTTGTAGGTACTCAATAAATGCTTGTTGAATGAATGAAAGAATCAATAAATTGACCCATCCTCTATCTATCCTCCCACCCCGTTTTTAAGGACACATCCTTAAAATTCTGATTTCTGTTTTTCTTCCATTTGATCTGAGTAGATAGACGTTTCTTCAGTTTTTCTCAGGCACATATAAATTTATGCAACAAAATTTCAGATTCAACATGTAGTACCTGTTTTTAAACAGAAACATGATTTCAGTGAGGTGCTGAGATATTAAAGGCTATTTAACACACTATTATTTCATCTCACGGATTCTAAGTTTTCATTTGAGATCATGAGTAGGTTCCACTATCTAGATTAATTATCTAGGTCATAGATAAAATGGTAAAGAGTGACCTAATTTTCTTAAATGTATATTCTTGTTTTGCTTGGGAAATGAAATTTAGTGCTTTGTTAGATATACCCTAAAACATTTCTAAATGTTTCTTTAAAAGATTTTTAAAGAAATGATTTTATGAATCTCGTACTAGAGTATTTAATACTGAAAGTCTGGACAACAGTAGATTACAGCCTGTTTCCTGTTTGCAACCAGTGACACAGCAAGCCAGGAGCAAGCCAGGATCACAGACCCATCTGAGTGGTTGGAGAAAGGGTAGACCCTGGGCCTGCTGCATGGGTGTGTGTCCGGTGCAGGGGGCACACGGCTCTGAGTGCAGAAGCATCCTGTGGTTAGTTTAATGCTCTGCCCTTGCTGTCTTGAAATTCTTACCAATTTTGTCTTTGAACTTTTGTTTTACAAGTGAAGTTTGATGGGACCAAACAGATACATGAAAGAAAAAAGCTTTCTATTTCAATACCTTTAATAGCACTTGTTTCCTGTGTTTTGAACAAGGGGCCTCACATTTTTATTTTACACTGGGCTAGAAAAATGTATAGGCAAGTTTCACTGTGAGTCAGTGGCATTGAGGCAGGATGACCATATAATTTAGTGTCTAAACTAGGACACTTCTGAGAGTGAAAGGGAGTAAGTACCATTAATAATTACACAGGGAAACATGTAAACTGGGATTGTTCCTGGCAAGCCAGATGGCATGGCTGTTCCACATTGTTGGCACATTAAGATGAAGACTTTGGGCTATACATGTTGTCATACACAAAACATTTAAAAATGTATTGCCTGTCCAGGCTTTGGCCTCAGATACCTTAGAATTTGAGTCCTATCTCTAATTTACTATGTGTCTTCAGACACATTCCTAAACTTCTCAAGCCCCTTTTCCTTTACCCATAAAATGGGGAATAATAGCATTTCCCCAGGTCGCTGCATAGGTCTTGATCCAGTGTCTGGCTCATAGGAGGCCCCCTAAATAATTACTGATATTTCCTCTGATGCTGCAGTTGTTCTACAGAGCCACACATTTCAGTCTTTGTTAGATGTAATTTTTGTTTCTGTTATATTCTCCCTTTCTCTATGTCTTTGAGTTTGTGCTTTGCTTCTTCCTCTTGTATTTCTGGTCTGTCAGTGTAGCCCTTTTCCTAGTATTCTTGTAAATGCTCAGTTGAATTTAAAACAGTGAGAAAATTTTATATTCCATTTGGCAACAGCCATAGTTGGTATGGCGTCATACAGATTACACTAAACAATTGCATATTCACCATCTGATTTGGCTCAGTATATGTGTATCTCTTTCCTTTTTCAAATCATGCTCTCTAGAGTTCCAGAGGCCCTTGTGGGCGTGGGGGTGGGGGAGAAGGGAAGTTAAATTTTGTAGCTTCATGCTCTCCACCCTGGCTTCTCCCGGCACAGCCCACCTTCCTCTGATTTGTGCTTTTGCAAAAGCGGTTAGAAAGCCACTTACCTAGTTGGTAAATTCCCAGAGAACAGGGACTGTGCGTTGACTTCCTATGTAGGCTTTTCTTGGCCTAAACATGGTGCTTTGTAAATAGCAGGTGCTCATGAGCAAACAAATAGGCAAACAAAGCAAAAGCAAACAAAGCGGACTTTGATTGAATCTGAAAACAACTCTTTTCAGACATGACCTGACTCTTCCAGGCAAAGATGAATTGATTCAACACATTATGCTGAAAGCTTATGTTATGGTCTGGGTTGTGTCCCCCTCCAAGATTCGTATTTCAAAGCCCTAACTCCCAGTGTTTCAGAATACGATCGTATTTGCAGATAGGGCCTTTAAAGAGGTGATTAAGTTAAAATGAGGCCCTTAGGATGGACCCTCATCCAGTCTGACTAGTGTCCTTAAAAGAAGAGGAGATTTGGACACAGAGGGATAGCAGGGATGCGTGTGCACAGAGGAAAGACCACGGGAGGACACAGGGAGAAGGCAGCTATCTGCAAGCCACGCCTCAGGAGCAACCAAAGCTATTGCATCTTGATCTTGGACTCCTACCTTTCAGAAGAAAGTAAATTTCTGTTTAAGAAAATAAATTTCTGTTTGAGCCATCAATCTGTGGTATTTTGTTATGGCAATCCGAGCAGATGAATGCAGCTTATGCTAGGTGCTGGAGATACAGAGAGAAGTAAGGCATGGCCTCATCCATAGTAAGCTCATAGTTTATTGGAGGAAAGAGAAAAGTACAGATCATCACAAATCTGTGTGGGAGGTACCACAGCAGAGCCGCAAGCAAAGTGGCATGGAGGCTTTAAGGGACTCTCAGTCGGGGAGTCAAGGAAAATTTTAGGAAGAGGTGATGACAGAGCTGGCTTCTGAAGGATGAAGAGGAGTGTGCCAGGCTGGCAGGAGATTCATCCATCCCCAAAGAGCAGCGTGTGCCATGTGCCCTCGGTGTGGCAGAATCTGGCATGCTGGGGGCCGAAACAGTCTTATCATTATACCTTACTATAATACGATGGCATTAATGTAAAAATAGTAGCTATTGAGTTTAGATTTGTTTCGTAGTGAGGGAATTTTGTCAACAGGATTGAGGAACAAATACTGGAGTCTGGTTACCTATTAGGAGTCTGTTAAGAAGTGGAGCCAGGTTAAGAAATATGGAATGTCTGATCTAAGGCAGAAGCAATGTAGAAAAAAAAAAAACAAATAATTCAAACCAAACCATAGAAAACCAAACACCCAGCAACTGTGAGGCATTTCTTGGGTAGAACCCTTAATATTTTGTGTTACTTCATTTAGAAGTGGAGGTTTAAGTAGAATGGAGAAATAGGATGGTGAGAAGGAAAATGAATTTGGTTGAGCTGAGCTGCAAATTTGCTATGATTTTTGAAGACAGGAATGTGGAGCGTAAGAAAGAATTGGAACGGAAGTTCAAGACCTAGAAATTGATCATATATGTTGCAGCCATCAGGTGGATGCAATGACACAAGGGGAACAATTAGAGGAAGAAAACCTCCGAAGCAAGGGTAAGATGTTGGAAAGCCAATATTTAAAGGTTAGAGGAAGAGTAGAGTGTGCTGCCGATGGCTTTGAGCCATCAAAGGTTGAAGCAGAGAACTAGGAGAGAGTGATACCTGGAAAGCCAAGGAAGGATCTAGGCTCCAGAAGAAAGGTCTCTGGAAACAGTCAAAACTTTGGAGAAGTAGGAAGTGTGGAGACTGAGAGGTCACTGGATTTGGCAATCAGAAAGTCATTGGGGTTTTAACTTTAGGAGTGTGTGTGAACAAAAGCCAGATTGTAGGAACGAGTTCAGATGTGAGTGGAAGCCGAGGAGGTAGAGACAGATGGAGAAACTATTCAAGGAGTTTGGTGCTAAATGCAAGGAGAAAAATAGGTTAGTAACAGAAGGGGATGATTTTGTCCAGGGATGTTTAAAGAAGATGAGGATAGCCAAGGGGAAGGAGACAAAAAGAAGGGAATTAAAGCAGCTACAACAGAGCATGGTGGAAGGCACATGGCATCTTCAGGGAGACCATAGGGAAGGTCCCCATGGCACGGAGAGGCAAGGTAGGCTTTTGACAAAATTTCCTGAGCCGTCCTGCCGTGGAACATACCCATAGTAAAATGGCATTGCAAACGCTAAGGATGAGCAATTTGATTTGCAATAATAATGTAAATCAAAGATCTTGATTTTAATGTAGCTAATATAATTCTAATAAATTTAAATTAAAACTTAAATAATTTTAATAAATGTAATAAATCTTTTAATAAAGAATAACAAAAATCCATCTCATGAAAAATAAATCTTATAAATAAGAGTTTTAAAGAGATAACGCAAAGAGAGTGAGGTGACCTGCGTGGCACAGAGCATGGGTTAGGGAGTCTGATGACCTGGTTTAAAATCCTGGCACTGAAACTTGCGCACACTCTGTCACTTTGGGCAAACTGCATAGCCTCTTGATTATGCCTTCCTTTCATATTTGGAAAACTCATTTGACAATATCCCGCAGGGCTAGCCTACAATTCAAATCAGCTTTGTAGGTAAAGTCTTGATAGGTAGTAAGTGTTTCCTCCTTTCTTCCCCTCCCAAACTCCAAGTTTATCTCCCTCTCTTGTCTTTTCTACCTCACAGATTGAGCCTGGCACCTGCTCAGGTCTGCTTGGTTGTCACCAAGCTGGGTCCTGTCCCCCGTCTCTTCTCAGCCCGGAAGCATGAGGAAGGGTTTAATGGGTAGGGAAAGGTCCTGAGGGCGCCAGAGAGCCTTTGGGAATTGGTCTGGGAGCCAGGTGGGGAGGGACGGCTCTCCTCCCTGGAAGGAACTCACAGGTGAGGCCAAGGGCCACTTGAGGGAGAGAGAAGCACGGGGGTTTCTTCCTGATGGCCCGTTCTTTCTCTGTGAAGTTGAACTCTGGTTTTCTGTCTGGGTTCCGTTTTGTTTTCGTTTTGTTGTTTGTTCTTGCGGAGAGTGAGGTGCCCTGATGAGAATAGTAAAGATTTGGAACATACAATTTCAGGGGCCAAAAAGAGAATTGAACTTGGATGTCTGAGGCTGCATGTGTGACAGTCTTTGGACAATTGTTCTTTTAAATGTGACTTTCTTTAATGCATCATGTAAATTTAAAAGTTAAAATAGAGAAGTAAGCACTTCTGGTTTATTACATCTAGTGTGACTAGGTTCAAATCTTGGAAATAATGGCAACCATTTTTTAAACCACAGTGCAAATTGTATAGAGCTGCCATTTTACATTTAATGCACACATCAGTCATTGTCCTAAAAAAAGAAACATTGATTTATCAATATTTTATTTTCTCAATTTTTTTTTTTTTTTTAAGCAGAGTGTCACTCTGTCTCTCAGGCTAAAATGCAGTGTCATCATTGCTCACCGCAACCTCAAACTCCCCGCTTTAAGCCATTCTTCTCCCTCAGCCTCCTGAGTAGCTGGGACTACAGATGTGCACCACCATACCTGGCTAATTTTTTAAATTTTGTTTTTGGAGAGATGGGGTCTTGGTATGTTGCCCAGGCTGGTCTCAAACTCCTGGACTCAGACGATCCTGAGTGCCTCCCAAAGTGCTAGGATTATAGGTGTGAACTGTCACACCCGGGCTCAGTACTTGTTTTCAACAGTGTTTTGTTAAGTACTCTTTTACTATGCACTTGGCATTGTGTTTTCATACCAAATAAAATTATTAGTTCTGTGTTTTGAATATATTAATTTGACCTAAAAATAATTGTTTTTAGCCTGGGCAACAGTGAGACCTGTCTCTACTAAAAAAAATAAAAATTAGATGGGCATGGTGGCACATGCCTGTTGTCCCAGCTACTTAGGAGGCTTAGGCAGGAGGATATAGCTTCAGCTCAGGAGTTCGAGGTTGCAGTGAGCTATGGTGATGCCACTACCTTCCAGCCAAGGCTACAGAGCAAGGCCCTATTTGAAAAAAAAAATGGCTTTTGTTTGCGTTATTTCTTTAAAAGTCTTATTTATAATATTTAATTTTCATGAGATGTATTTTTGTTATATTTATTAAAAGATTTATCAAATTTATTAAAATTGTTTAAATTTATTAGAATTATATTAGCTATATTAAAATCAAGATCTTTGATTTATATTATAATTGTAAATCAAAGAATTTACAATCTATTAAACATTTTATTTGCTATATTAAAATCAAGATCATCTTTGATTTACAACATTATAGTTGACTCAAACAGTCAAAAATTCAGGAAAAACATCCCTTAATAAATATTTCATTGCTTAAAAGTGTGGTTGGTTCACTTTTCCCATGGTATTAAGCATAATCATTCACATCCTGACATATCTAATAAAAACTATTAAAAAAATTTTCCCCCGTTCTCATGATCCTATTGCATTTGATCTTAGAATTCAATGATTAATTGTAAGAAAATTGATATAAGTTGCAGTTATGATTTTTAAACACTTGTAGTTAGTATAGATGATTTCAGAGTTTGATTTCTTGAATAAATTTGTTGTATTTTAACCTTACATATACCTAAGCATAGTGTACAAAAAAAAGGCCTATTTTACTGGAGAATGTCTAAGCCAAGAACATTGTGTTCTGTCATTAATGCAAAAAGCATACTTTCCATTAAAAGGCAAGCCCTTCATTTGAAAAGGTTAAATTGTATAATACTTAAGAAATGACTCCAGCTGGTTAAATTTAGAATGCTGATATAAAAGTATTCTCTGGATTTATAGCAAAAATATAGCAATACAGAATATGGATAGGTAAACATTTTTATTCATTTTAAAACTTTGTTTCTTTCTCTGAGAAAGTCAAATAAGGGTTGATATCTATGTTTGACTTTGCTTTGCCAGTTTTGCTATTTTAATTATCCATTTAAGTTGTCTTCTTGCCAGTAGGAGAGGCTTTATGGATGGTGACACATTTTCAGAGATTGTGCAAGAAATGTTGATGTTTTCCCTTGATGCCTTGTAATGCCTCCACTTGGCCTTGTTTTCATGCTCCCTTGGAGTTCCAGCCTTTTCTTATTTGAGACTATTGCCCCAAAGAAAGAAATCTTAGGATTCCAGAAATAACATCTCCCATTCCAAAGCTTTATTTCTGCCAGTAGCACTAGGGAAAGATCTATGGAAAGGCATTATTATACTCTACTAATTGACCTAAATGTTAGTCCCACGCCCACGTATTCCAAGATGATTTTAATAATTCATTATTTTCCCAGAGGTAAAATGAGAGGGGTGAAGGGGGCTTTCATTTTCTACACGGTATATCGATGTCATGTTCAACTTCGTATACCTTTAATATTTTTTATATTTTATATAGAAATATATTTGTATTATATATCTTATATTTTTACAAAATTTATTGTGAATATTCTAGACACAACTTTATCTCAATTTTTCTTGTACCTCTTCATAATAAAACCTCTGGCAGAGACTTCGAATTGCCCCCAGTACCCAATATGCTTTTCTTCTGTAGTGATAAAAGTTTTAGCTTCATACGTGATTGACCAGTTAAGGACCACTTTTCCCAGCCTCCCTTGCAAATAAGTGTGAACATATATATAGGTTCTGGGCAGTGGGATGTGAGCAGAAGTGGCATGGGTCATTCCAAGGTGTGCCCTTACAGTGAAGGAGTATGCACTCTCTTTTCTTCCTCTCTTCTCCCTGGCTGGTATGGGGATGTGATGGCAGGTGATGGGACAGCCATTTTAGACCACGAAGTGGAAGTCACATGTTCAGGGTGACAGAGCAACAGAATAGAAGGAGAGCATTTCTTTATTAAAGCTGTGTAATCTATGTCCTATCAACATGGACCTGTAAGATAAATCAATATTTATTTAATTGTCCTAAAAGCATCACATTTTGATACCAAGTCCTCATATACTTATGCAAATCATTAATGAATTGGCCAACTGTAATGTATTTTTCTGCCTTTGTCTTGTTAAATTGGACACTCCTAATATTTTTACTTTACTTTTGGTTTTTCTTTAATAAATCTTCTCTAGCTCAGCTATGATTTCCCTGGGTTATGCTAAAACTACACTCTCTTTCTCTTGGCTATGGGTGTACTTTAGTTATTTTCTTTAGAAAAAGAACAGTGTTTGTTTTAACCTGTACTTACATATTCTTTTTTTCTGAAGGCCAGAATTTTTGTGTTTACTATGTATATTTGTAAGGGTATTTGTTCAGCTGCTTTAACTGAGACCAAATAACAGTAGTTTAAACAATGCAGAAAGATTGTTTGTGAATAGGAAAGCTATGTGTAATCAACACGGCCTTTTTTATGTTCTCTCTTGTAACTCTGGTTATTTAATTTTTTGATTAAATATTGCCCAACGGTGTTTCAGGGGAGTAAGCAGCTCATCTGCCTTGGGTCATTCAGAGACCTCCCCCCCCATTTCTTCTGTCTTATTGCCCCGCCATCCAGGCATCAGTATTTTCTGTATTTTCTCCAGGTGGTTCCAATGGGCAGAAAAGGTGGGGGAACCAATACAGCAGGACATTGTTCTTGTCCGTATTGTTGAAGCTAACTTACCAGTGTCCCTGTCACATTCCAGCTGCAGGGGGATGGCCAGTGGGAGACAAAGTGGAGGGCAAGTACTCCGTTTGAGAATCTGACCCAGAAATTACACACATCACTTTCACTCTCATCCATGGCCAGATCTTTGTAAGATGGCCAATCCAGCTCTAAGGGAAACTGGGAAATATGCTGACTGGTTGGAAAACCATGTGCCCTGCTGAAAGGAGGTTCTACACAAAAATAAAGATGTGGAGAATAAATACTGAAGGGCAAAGAGTAGTCTCCTCCACATTTTGAATCCATTGATATTTTAGTCTCCTGTCCTCAGAAGATCATTTGTATTAACTCCTGGATTCCTTTACTGTGAGAATCTATTGAATTTAAAATATAATTTGGATTTTTTTCCCTCTAAAGAATATATTCTTGTCCACATACACATCCATCTAATATTTGTCAATCTTTTCACGTATGTTTATAAGAGCTCCAGAGCTCCCTTAAAGGTTGTTTTTCTTTTCTTCTTCTTTTTTCATTGTCTTTCATTACCGAAAGGCTTTGGGGGATTTGAAGATTTTATGTAATTTAAAAATTTTTCTGAAGTTTCCAGAAAGAAATGTTCCAGGGTAAAATGGAAATCCTGTTTGGGTTATGTGCTTGTAATGTGTTAGGCACTGCATATTTGTGTATTTGCATATAACTCACAACTAACAACTGCCTTCAAGGCTTGGATCATTGTAACTCACACCTGAGGACACTTTGGTCAGTTCCTAAGTGGGAGAGTGGGGATTCTAAGTAGATCCATTGTACAGCTGTTCTAGGACATTTTGCTGATGATTCACTGGCCTGGGTATTTCTGGATTGTGGGAATGGTATGATTAATCAGGACTAGGAAAACCAAGGCAGATGTTGGAACCAGGACACAGAACTTGTTCATTCCGGAAGTACACAGAAGCCAGCAGCCAGGAAGGAATAGGAGTTCATTTAAGGCAAACCATGAAGAGCAAGAGGGTAACAGAAGCTAATGGTCAATCCAAGACGGGGTCGCAGCCAGGCAAGCACTTAGTAGGCAAAGATTACCCAGCAGTCAGGAGTTCCCCTCACAGAAATAAGGAAGCACAATGAAACTTTTAAAAATAGACAAACTTAGTTCTCCCATTGGTGTATCTGTTAACATACATCATTACTGATACTATTTTCAGTTTGATTTAATTCCTCTTGGATCATTTTGGATCTCTTTATATTTACAGTACTTCCTAACAGATTTGAACCCTTGTTTTTATGTTAAAGTATAGCTGCTATATATGATTAAATTACAAGCTATTTGAGGCAAATATATGTAAAATTAGTATATATATAAAATTAGCATATGTGTAATTAGTCTGTGTGTGTGTGTGTGTATGTGTGTGTATAAAAAATACATATACTTTCCAAAATGTGTGTATTTCTCCTTCATTCAATGGATACTTCTTTCCAAAATGTGCCCTGCTCTGCATTCAATGGATATTCCATGGATTGCTTTGGTAGAAAGCATTAATGTAATGTAAACACAAGTGAAGTGAATCCATTGTTAAAATGATCATTATTCCTGAGAGTGTTCTGTTTGCCAGACCTCCTTACTTTGACAGGCTATGCAAGGGAGAGTAAGTGGCATTCTGGTGATCATGGAATGACGGTTGATAAATGGATCATGTTATATAGATAGGGGCATTTCCCTCAGATTTTAGCAAGGACAGTCATCACAATCATATAATCTTCGGGTCCAAAAGGGAATCATGTTATGAATAGAAGAGCAGAGCTTCCAATTAAAATATGCAAAGTTGATGTTTCTCCTGGAGATTTCTTGGTGAGCTAGTAATTCTCATGTATAAATTGGATAGTCTCCATGTGGTGAAACTTTTTGAGAATAGCAAATATTCTTTGAAATTTAAGTTTTAATTTTTGTTAGGTTATACTTAAGGTTGACTTAATTATGAGGAACATAAGTTAGACTGTCAGAAAATTTGATAGCTTAGTTGATACTTAAATGGATCCTCAATTTTAAACATATACATTTCTATACCCAGGGATTTGGATCAGATAGCACAGTGAACATATAGAGAAATCTTAATGAGAGAGCTAGATAGTCAGGATATTTGGATAAATTTCTAAAAAAGGAAAAGACTGCTAATTAGAGTTAAAGAACAAAATTGCCTGTAGGTTTACTATATTTTACTGCATATCTTCCCTATGAATTATTTCTTTTCCAGCCTGTCAGAATTCAAAGTTCCAACCCCTCTATGACATTCTGTAATTTTCCTTAGTATTTAATATGTGTTAAGTGAAATTTGCAGTCATTTGCTTTTTAAAAATAATATAGAACTAAAAAATCTGTAAAAAGAAATTACCACAAAATGTAGTCAAAGTGATTTTTTATTCACATCCAAAACCAACTTCATGAATTTGTGAAAAATCTTATTTTCAGCATTGTGTATTTTATGGGTCAGGTCAATCTAAATCGTGTCTCTAATATGCTCAGCATTGTGATTTATTCTCTGCAGTGATTGTTTTCAGAAACCTGGAGTCCAGGTATTTTTATTCTTAATGTTCCAAGGCATATTTACTGAGCTTCTACTGTGTGCCAGTCACTGTGTAGGAAAAGAGGATATAGCACTGAGAAGAATGAAAAATCCTTGCTTTCATTGAGCTCTGACTCTAATCCAGGAGATGCAAGAGAAATGAGCAAAATATATGGTATATTAGCAAGTTTTAAGTGCCCAGGAGAGTAAATGAAGCAGAGAAGAGGAATCTTTGTGTGTGTTTTGACATTTTATATGGGAACAGAAGGCAGATATTCACTCTTTTCTGTCATCCTTCTTTTTGTAAATCTCTGAAAATATTCGAAAATAAGTTTTCTTTTTCACTGTTAACCTTAACAGGCAATCTCCACGAGGAAAGTGCCAGTCAAGTCTCTTGTCTAACTCTTCAGGGTAATAAACCCAGATGTACGCTGCTAATAAAGACGCCTGGCTTTGACTAGTATAATTCTTTAGCTGTTATTTTCTAGTAAATTGACTTTACTGTAACAGCTGTATATGTTTAGTATGTGTAACAGGCATATATACTAAAAATAATGCTACCTCACTCTGTTCTGTGTTTATACCATTGAGGAGCTTATTTTGTGGGGCGTTTTGTCAGTAATGTTTCATCCCCGGCACCTCTGTGTCCAGTGGGAACAGCAGCCACGTTAGAATTTGTCACAGCTGGGGGACCCAGCACGAGCTCCATTGGCTGAAAAGCAGCGAGGGGACTGAAGCCCTGAACAAGTGGGGCGGGTGGGAGTCAGAGATTTTGAATGTGCAGCCGCATCTAAAGGCAGTTTTATGGTCACTGCCTTAGATAATCCGAGACGTGAGTTAAAAGCTAAGGTGTGAAGTGCTTTCATACATTTTTTCTCACTTAAGGCCTTTCCCTGAATGGGAGTAGGAAGGATAAAGGGGACCTTGTAAACCCTGCCCCTTTCTTCCTACAATATTGTCTCTCTGATGGCCCTATAGAAGTGACTCCCTTGGGACACTTGGGGACAGCTGGATGCAGCCCCTTTGCGGCCTAGGAAGTGCCACTGGGAGCATCTGCCAGCGACCGGGGAGGGGAGAGGTCACTTAAGGACTGTGGAAAATATTCCCTTTCTCCTCAGCATCCTGGGGCCTCCTTTCTTGCCTGATTGTTAAGAGTCTGGGAGCTCGAATTCTGGCGCTGACATTTTTTTTCGGGGTTAGTTCTATAAATGATATTTTTTAAACAGCCTTTTTTGTGGAACTTCATTCTTCAGTTCCCTGAATTCGTAGCACAAAGGAAGGGAAATGGACTTATTGCTATCGTCGTTACCAACTTCAGAATAGAAATTGATGAATAATTATACTTAGTATACATTAGGCTTTAAAAAAAGTATAACTGAAGGGAAGGGATTTAGCTGTCTGTATTTTTTGATAAGATTATGTGCTTTCCTTTTCCTTTTCTCTTGAAGGAGACCTTTCTATGGCTAATACATCATAAAGGTTGAAAGGAAGTGCAAACACAATTACCGCAGAAAGTTGAAATCTTTTCCATTCACTTCTCTTTTGTGCTATTTGTGACTTGTCTGCCTGATTGTTTCAAAATAAGGAAAATCCTGGGTTTCTTGTCTGTCCTTTATCAATGGAACTGGATTTGACTGTGGTGTGAATCTGACAAAATGAGGACAAAGTCAGCCTTGATGCTGATAGCCGTGGCACCAAACTAACCACAGGAATGCAGAGTGTATATGGGGCTTTAACGGCACGACTTGCCTAATGAAATAATGCAGGATACAGTGCCTAGGAGGGAAATCAGATCTATAACAGCCCTTAAATGCTACAGTGAAATTTCCACTCCATCAGGAACTCTCGGAGGCATTGAGATTTTTCTGCCTCCCTCTGCCCATCTGGGTCATTAGACTGCTTTGTGGCTGGGGTCACCGTGCCGGGGTCTGACCAGGGGACCCTGAGTGCTGGCGGTGCTGGCTAAGCAAGAGCACGGTGAATTTGCTTGGGGTTATAACTGGGAAGAGAGGCTGCATGTAGAGTCTGGTCTAAGGTCTGAACGTGGCAGAGGGTCCTGAGAGGAACCAAGCTCAAGGGTTATCCCAGCTGAGGTCTCTGGTCTGTGACTGCCAGAGCCCAAGAGGTAACTGTGGAGGATCTCTGCCTTCTCAGACCTGAGAACTGTGGTTCCTGCTGCTCAGCCCCATTGCAGGCTCTCTGTCTGGTCATACTGTGCACCTTTCACGTGCAGGGTGCTCTGGCAGAGGACTGACCCATTTCCTGGACGGACCACATAGCTTAGAGTGTACACTCTAGGCTGCGATAACTTTCGCGGGATGAATGATCCCTTAGCAATAAGGATAGGACCAATAATTATAACCCAAGGAGGGGTAGATTTTGACTGCTCTTAAACTTATTTCCTTAGAGGATTAATCATTTGAGCTAGTCTGTTTATATTAATATTAACAGTTACTCTCCTAGTCATTTTCTACCTAGGAATTTTATTAATGTTTTATGATTATTGTATAATTTAGAAGAACACTTGCCAGCCTCCAGGACCTTCCTTAATAAATCAAGTCTGGTCTCATCTGGAGACGGAACCATTAGGAAAAGCTTGAAAGCCTTCCTGACAGCTTGTTTGAAGGGTGCTATTTATTTTGGTCGAGGGGTTCATTTTGCTACCACTGTATGCACATCAGAAGGCATTTCTTGAGCTCAAATACAGTCCCAGGTGTGCCCAGGTGAAATAGGTTGCTCCAAACAAAAGGAACAGAGTTGGAGAATCTTTTGCCCATCACCTGAGTCTGACTTTGGGCTTAATGCCATATAGTTAAAATTTGTATAGCTCAATTTATTCTAATTCCCAGTACCTTAGATATTTCTTCCCCTTGATTGTTTATGCTGTTGTTATAATTTGCTTAGAGATTCTGGAAGTACGGAAAAATAGTAAGAGAGAAATCAGGTATCCCCATTTTGAGAAACCTAAGTGCAAAGTGGTGTTGTTTATTAACCTGGTGGTATATATTTGAATAACACTTGTTGAAAGTGAGGTTAATCTTAATCCATTAATTTAAACAGATCTTAACCTGTTTCTTAGAATCATAGCCTCTAAATTTCATATAAAGTAGTGTAAAGTTCAGATACAGTTTGGTCATCAAACTTCTGCCCCACACCAAAAAGCGACAATAAAAAACTCCAAACCCCAAAACCTCAAATGTGAGCTAATCCTATTCATATGAAGAAATACTGTAATGATCATCAGCCTTTCAACAACATGGTATTAATTATCACAGCAAAAATAACAATACCCCTAATCTATTTTTATGGTTCCCTGTCTCTGATGGAACCAATTTACAAATAAAGCCTAATATTTTACTTTGCAGTTCTCAGCCCCACCAACCTCCTACGGAGATTTTGCTGGGCTGCAAGTTTGGGAAAATACACCAGAATACTTGGAGTTGGAATTCTCACACTTCTAGCTCTTGTGGCTCTTGATCAAGAGGTAATCCTCTTTTGACTTCAAAGTAAGAAATGTGCAATAAATTAGAAGAAAATCATTCTCTTCTTCTGCGACTGATACAGCTCCTGTCATATAGGAGCCTACTCGGAGCTGTGAGGGTCAGGACAGAACCTGAGGGTGCAGGACTCACTTCGTCCACCTGTTGGCACAACAGGACCTGCACTATATGAGCTATTTTGCAATTATTGTACTCATTTGCCTAATGCAAACAGATTCTCTTTTATGTACTGCTCAAGTAACAAAGAGTAAAGGCCTGTGGTTTTTGCATGGATTATACCTTTGCCGGGAATTGTTGGACAGGCTGTCTCATTCCATGGTTTTGTTTTTGTAGAAGAGTGATTAAAATGTTCCAGTTGAGGAGTAGCTGCAGAGTAGCAGTGTAGGGGTGCAGAGTGGCATAGGAGGTGATCAAGGTGTAGCCTGGGCCAGATGGCAGATGGCCTTGAATGCTAGAAGTAGTACTTTAAAACTAGGTTAGCAGGCAATGGGAAGCTAGGGGAGGTTTTTGAGTAAGGGGGTCACAGAATTGAGCCTTGATTCAGAAAGAGTCATTTTGGAGGCAGGCTTTAAGCAATGGAGTATAGGACTGGCTCTGTTGGGCACAGGTGAGACTGGAGAGCGATCAGCCCATTAAGCCCAACTAATGTCGGAAAGACTAAATCAGCAGGGAATGTGATGCCTGGGCCTTACTCCAGACCAACGTGATTAGAATCTCAGGGTTGAGGGAGAGTGGGCGGGAAGTCAAGAATCAGTATTTTTAAAAAGCTCCCTAGGCGATTCTAATGTGTAGGTAGGGTTGAGAAATACAGGGAAACAAATAAATGGTATTAATATGATAGACATTTCAATCAAGGATTGAGATAAATAATGTTTTCCAGTATGCCCTTAAAAGTACATAATATTGATAATAGAATGAATTTTGAAAAGAAATGCCCTGATAAAATTAACTTATACAACTAAGAAGTATCTAAACATTGAAGAGGAAGCTAAAGAAGACTGAAACGAGCTAGGAGACTGCATTTATAAGATGTCACATCCAATAATTACTCAGTAATACTTTTCAATAGGAATGAGAAATGCTAGTAATGGAAAAGATATAGTTAAAATTTTGCTTTAACTTAGGAAGACAGCAATCAGCAAATCATTTTCCATGTGTCTGAGCAAGGCAATAAGACAACAGTAATTAGTGGTGCAGGAAGTTTGCTACTTTGGGAAATCAGGATATTGTAGAAATTAATATTTTAAAATCTTCAGAGGATTCCCATAGAGGACTGATGTATTTTCCAAAGTTCTTTGTTGTGATGAGATGTGGAGAGTTATTTTCTAAATGCCAATTTGTGAACATAAGCATATGTATACCAAGGGAGATGTGAAATGCAAGAAACTGATTTATGTGAAGCCCCTTGTTTCATGCAAGATTCCTTAATGGTTTTGTTTTGTTTTCATCTATTCCTTATTTCTAAAGGTATAATTAAAGTTCACTGCTGTGAGAGGCTCACATGTCTTTACTTTTGGCTGAAAGTAAGAGCCCTTGATTTCTGGTTGTAGTAATTTCTGTAATAAAGTCCATTGGTGATCTCCATAGAACTTACTACCCCTCTATTTGAATAAGGAACAAAAGCGTAATTTTAATTTCTTTCTATGTCATCAGATATAGTTCGGTGTGTTTTGTGTTGAAAAGTATGGGTAAAACCTCTTCTGAATCTCATGGCCTCTTAGAGCTGCTTTGTAAATTCTCTCCCAAAGCTTTAGATTCCTTGACCACATTGCTGTATTTACTGCTGACCTTACAGCTCTTCTAGCCTTCTTTCAACTGTTTTCCAACCTGCCTTCCTGACCCTTCTCTCTGTTTTTAAAATTTTATTTATTAATTTCTTTGAGACAGAGTCTCGCTCTGTTGCCCAGGCTAGAGTGCCGTGGCATCAGCCCAGCTCACAGCACCCTCAAACTCCTGGGCTCAAGCGATCCTCCTGCCTCAGCCTCTCTAGTAGCTGGGATTACAGGTGTGCACCACTAGATCTGGCTAACTTTTTCTATTTTTAGTTGCCTGGCCCATTTTTTTTTTCTATTTTTAATAGAGACGGGGTCTCACTCTTGCTCAGGCTGATCTCAAACTCCTGACCTCAAGCGATCCTCCTGTCTTGGCCTCCCAGAGTGCTAGGATTACAGGTGTGAGCCACCGCACCCGGCCTTGACCCTACTCTTTAGAAGAAAGACTCCTAAACCTTTCCCATGACCATCTTTTACTCATGTCACTTAATCCGTCCCAATTTTGAGCTCCCTTCACTTCCCTGGCAATGTTCATCAGTGTCACTTTTGTGAAATTCCCTTCCCTAAGGGCCTCCCTTAGGCTCATTGATGAAGCTCTACAGTTACTCCCTTTTCTTCCAACTCTTCATTTCTTAGTTTCTCATTCCATTTTTACATAACTTTTATTTTTTACAGTAAGTTTGTCAACTCATCATGGCCTCTACAATTACCGTTACATGAATCACATTCAGTTATATCACCCCAGTTAAGATCTTGAGTCCCAAGGTCATGTCTTCTACATACAGGACATTGCTCTGTATATCTCGCTTTTGCCTCAAACTCTACATGTGCAAAATTGAACTCTTCATTTTCTCTTAGAAGACATGCAACCCCTCTTTCTTCCTACACCGTTCCTGTAATTGGCCTTCTCTGATCTCCTTGGATTGGCTCAAAGTCATCTTTGTCTCCTGATCTTCATCCCCTATCCTACCAGTCTGAGTGCCCTAATGAGTCCCCTTTCTAAATGTCTCTGGATGTACCCCTTTTCCCAGGCCTCCCCTGCCTATTCTGTGAATTAGTCTCCCTTTCTTCAGAGGAGATATGCCAATAGAAGAATGAGCAGAGTGATATATAGTCAACAAACATGTCCACTTCGATCTTCCTAAAATAGTGTTTTTATCTTTTTATTTCATTTTATCATAGAAAACACCTCCTTGATTCTCAAACATCCTAATTTCTTACGTGGCATTCTAGAATCTTTATAAAAAGGCCCTTATCATTTCTGTCTGAACTTGCTACCCCTAACGAATCCCTTCTGTAGGGTTAGTTCAGTTCTCAAGTGATCCATCAAACATCTTGCTGACCTGCCTTTCCGCCCGTGCTTAGGCTCTTCTTTATGCTGGGATAACTTTCCCCTCTTCTTGAATGTCCATATTCAAGATCCAATTCAAATGTCACCTTTCTGTAATGACATCCTTGCTAATCCATTCCATACCACTCTTACCTTCTTGTCACCTCCTATAGGTGTTAGTGTTGGTAACACATATTTTAGCACTTAAGTATTATTAGTCTTGAAATACTATTTATGTGGATTTGGAATAATTTTTTTGTGTGGCACATTACAGTTTATAAAACATTATCGTAGTCATGCGTGATAATAAAGCATACCAGACATTTTACAGCTGGGAGCAGTTACATTAGTAAAAGCCTCAGAACACATAGATGCTAAGAGTTAAATGTAAAATGCGAAAGTAGAACTTAAGAATTAATGCCACCTAGCAATGCTAGTTCAATTGTTCTAACTTTGAAGGTGCTTTCACTTATTGCAAAACTTAATTCACATTTTTTCTTGATATTTTCTATAGAATCTAGCTAGCATTTTTACATAGTAGGTGGTATGTATCTTGACTGTTTGAAGTATTTAGATTAATGTATGCTGTAAGTAATCAAGAAAATGCTTTCTGAATTATAAAAGTGTACTGATATATTTACCTTTCTGTGCTTAGATTGAAAATTGGGGAAAAGTGAATTATTACTAAAAATTGCTTTGATGTGCTCTTATAAATAGATAATTCAAATTATAGCAACCTTGGGTTAGAAAGCTCCTCTCTCAGTGGTGCTTTGGTGGTACCACTCTGGACTTAAACTGATAAGATATAATTTTGCCAGTGTCTTGATTAAGAAGAAACAGTATGATTGATAGGTTGAAAAAACCAAAAAAACAAAACAAAACAAAAAACTCCCACAAAAAACCAAAAAAACAAAGAAAAATAAGAAAAAAGAAAGAAAAAGAAAAGCTATTGTTCTAAAAAGTATTCTTATAAAGTTGATTTTAAAAGTGAAAATTTATGAGCATTCTTCATGCTATGAAATATATTTTAATAGGTACTATATTTTTTAACCTGGCATAAAATCAATTAGCTAAAATCCTATCTAGAAATATGCTAGTTTATTAAGTTTTGGAGCTAATTTTCCCATATAAGGGATAACAAAAGGACGCATGAAAGGGAGTTGACATTTTTATTGTTTTTGGTACATTAAAATAGTGTGGTTGGCCAAGTTTGAGGGTGAGAAAATTTTCCCACTATTTATCTTACAAATTCTGGGAATTTGTTTGGAACTGATTGTACAAAACTCAGACCAAGAAGAAGTTACTTAACTTTTACTGCAGTGAATAGTTACTATAGTCAATCCTCTTAGCCTAGAGGTGATACAATGATGTCATTTTAAAAATAATTGTCTTTCAAATCCATTTATTGTCTTAGTCTCTTTCAGTTTTACTATCTCCTTCACGTAAAAAGATAAACAATTGGATATTGTATTAGTTATGAAAAGAGGTAGAAAATGGACGGTTTTGTTTTCACCTCCAATCTCTGCTTCATGCTGACTGCGGTAACTCAGAATTAGCTCCGGAATCCGTCCTTGCTGTGTGTGTCTCTTACCACTTCTCAGTCTGGGCCTTCTCAGTCTGCGTATCTCTCCGGAGACCTCTGAACTGCTTTCTACATTTATTTTCCCTCTTCTCAAGTCTTCCTGCACTGCTAAGAAACTACTTCACCTAATGAATGGATAATTTTGACCTTATCCTTCTGTTTCTCAAAACCAGTGGCTTACCCCAACCAGTAGCTCACCCACTGAAAACCAACCAAAACACATGGCCCTCCCTGGTCGGGGCCTCCCAGTCTTCTGAAATATTTTGAACGATGATGTTATCTGTACATGGCCTGTATTTTTCTGTCTCTGTGTCTTAATGATTGTGTTTTTATACAAGCACCTGTAGGCAGGAACTGTGCTTTTTTCACATTTTTATTCCCTATAATTAATTCCTAATGCAATGCCAGTCCTATAGTGAAGCTGAAGAATGAATGAGTGAACACATGCTTTTAACGTGAAACAAGTAAATATTAGTTTATGTCTTTTCCTATCGCCTACATTTCCAAGTTCATAGTAATTTCTTAATATTAATAAATTGAATATAGGAGAAAATGAGAGCAACAGAATTGAGCAACCTGATGAATGTTATTATGAATAGCTGGTTTGGCAGGGAAGTGGTGCCTATATAGTATATTTTAGCATGTAATTATATCTTTTCAACCGTATCATTTTCATCTAGTATGCTTAATATCTATCAGAAATTCAGTACAGTAACTAATTTTTGATTCAATGAACACATGAATTCTTTCTTACATGTTTTTAAGCTTTTGATTAAATTATAAGACACTGTGCAATTAGTCTCCAAGGTTGTCTTCCCAGTAAACCAAACTTCCCAGTGGTCACCTCTTGTGTAGCACGCTTTCATTGATTCTGGGTTGGCCCTGTAATTTGCTATTGACCAATGACTCGGCTAGGTCATAAGAGGTCTTGCAGCTTTTGCCTGAGTCTCTTGGAACATTTGCTTTTGGAATGCTCCCTCTTGAACCCAGACCACCATGCTTTAAGAAGCCTGGGCCACGTGGGGAGGCCCTGAAGCATAAAACAGACACACGTGAACACACACAAAGGGAGGGAGAGAGAGAGAAGCCAAGGTATACCAGGACACCAGACATGTGAAGGATGAAGAGATAAAGCCATGTTAGAAACTGATGCCACATGTACAGAGATGAAATGTCTAGCTGAACTCAGAATTCTCAGATTCCTAACCCACAAAATCATGAACAAAATAAATGGTTATTTTAAGCCACTAAGTTTTGGCATAGTTAGTTATACAGTGCAATGGATTGAATGTTTGTATCCCTCCAAAATTCACATGTTGGGATCCTAGCCCCCAAGGTGATGGTATTAGGAGGTGGGGCCTTTAAGATGTGAGGGCGGGGCCCTCATGAATGGGATTAGTGCCCTTGTAAAAGGGACTCAGGAGAGATCTGTCACATGAGGATGTAAGGAGAAGTCCTCAGTCTGCAGCCTGGAAGAGGGCCCCCATCAAAACTGGACCATGCTAGTGTTTTTGGACTTTCCAGCCTCCAGAACTGTGAGAAATAAATTTTTGTTGTTTATAAACCACTCAGTATATGCTAATTTGTTTTAGCATCCCAAACTAAGACATGCAGTGACAGATAACTGAAACATAACATACAGAAAGTTGTGTGAATTATCAATAAATAACACAAATTAAACATATCTATTGTGATATTGTGATTTACAATAAAACATATACATTATATATATATTTGGTCTTCCTCCCTATTTCCTGACAGGCAGCTCCTGAAATGTTGGGAATCTCCTGAGTGATACGAGTGTTTTCTGTATGCTAATGAGATGACTGGTGCCTGGCAGCCCCTGTGTAGGATGAGCAGTGGTCGCAGGAAAGACCAAGGCCTGATTAGAGGGTTGGGACTTTTCCAACCTCCAGGGAGGGGACAGGGACAGAAGGTTAAGCCCATCACTAGTGGGCAGTGATTTAATCAATTATGTCAGTGTAATGAAGCTTCTATAAAATCCCAAGAAGAGTGGGTTTGGGGAACTTTCGAAGAGCTGAACACATGGAGTTTCCTGGAGGGTGGCACAGCTGGAGAGGGCAGGGCAGCCTTGTGCCTCTTCCCACAAACCTTGCCTATGCATCTCCTCTTTCTGGCTGTTCATCTATATCCTTGGTAATATCCTTTATAATATTAATAAATCAGTGAGTCGCTATAGCAAATTAATAGAATCCAAGGAAAGATGGTGGGAGCCCCCATTTATAGCCATTTGGTCAGAAGCACAGGTTAAAAGCTGGAGCTTGTGATTGGCATTTGAAATGGGGAACTGACCCTTAACCTGTGGACTCTGACACTGCTTCCAGGTAGATAGTGTCGGAACTGAATTAGAAGACACCCAGCTGGTGTCTGCTGCAGAATCGATGACTTGCTGGTGCGTGGGGGAAGACCCCACGCATTTGTTTTCAGAAGCTTTCTGTGCTGTGAGAATATATGTAGCAGGAGAAACTGAGTTTTTTTTTCCCCCTGTATTATACTTGTGTAACTAGCACTCAGATCAAGGAACAGAATATTGCCAGCATCCCAGAAGCCATTTTCACGTCCCTTCCTGCAAGGGCCTTCCACAAGGGTAACAACCACTCTGACTTCCAGCACCATAGGTTAGTTTTGCCTGGTTTTTGAGTTTTATGTAAACAGACTTATCCATTATATACTATTTCACTTAACATTATGTTTGTGAGATTCATCCATGTTATTGAGTGTAGCTGTAGTTAAAACACTATCATTGCTATATGATATCTCATTACATGAATGTAATAGGTTATCCATGCTACTGTTGATGGATATTGGGGTGGTTTCCATTTGTTGACTCTTGCGAATAGCCCTGCTATTAACATTCTTATAAGTGTCTTTTGGTAAATGTATGCACACTTTTCTTTTGGGTGGTCTTTGAATTGTTTTATGATTCTTTTGTACTTGTTAGTTTTATTTCTATAAGTAGCCTATAAGCCAGTCTAGAGAATAATGGCTAAGTTATATTTTTTTATACATATGTGTGTTTTTCTCATCATAATGCCTAGCAAACAGAGTTCATAGCTTATTCAAGAAATATATGTGATCGATCATTTAGAAGTTTTAAAACACATGCACTGCACTCCCCCAAAAAAGTTCTAAATTAATCATGGCCTTATACTCCAGTATTTAAATACAAAAAAAATAGAAAATGTCCTTTCAATTAGACATTTTTATTGAATAAATAATAGTGCATTGGAAAATATTTCATCTGCTCAGAGCTATTGTTTTTTGTTTTGCAAATAGCATGAGAAAGAAAATAATTTTGTTTCTTATAATGATAAAAGAAAGGATACTAATAAATAACTGAAATTTCTGTGTACCATTGTCAGTCTTAAGGATTCTGAGCTTCAGTGAGTCACTTGTTAGGACAGAACTAATAAATTATATTTGTGTGTGTAACTGAAAATCATCTTAGAGCACATATTCTCTGTTTTGTTGAGTTTTGTCTTTAGAGCTGCATCATATGATTTACTGTAAGGTAAATTAATGGGTACTAAAATTGCATTTTTTCTTCACATCTAATCAACTTGAGGAATTTCCCTTTTCTTTGCTTTTGTGGTGTAACATCTGGACTATTTACTTTAAAAATTGCAATGATATAACTCTTCCAAATAAGTGAGATCTGATTATTTTCAATCCCAAGCACATTTACTTAAATGTTAATACCATATGGAAAAGTTTGACTCCAAAATGCCAGACTTTTTTTTTTTTTTTTTGGTATGGTGTAGCTCTTGGACAAATATAAGTGACATGAAGATTCAAATTGATGTCAGATGGTTTTATAGTTTGTGGTTTGTATTTGTAGTTGTTAACTCTGAAGAATCAGGATATATAAAAAGATTAAAGAATCTTTTCAACTACCAAGCTTAAAATATATGTTTACAAACAAATGCCATACTCTTTCTATCTTGGTTTATCCTTGCTCCTTTAGTTGCTACTATGCTTTTTTTTTTTTTTAAATACTATGATGTCTCTTGTATCTTCCCATTCATTATTTATTCAGTAAATATTTATTGAATGTTTGCTATTGGGCAAACACTACTCTGAGTCCTTCAGGTTCCACAGATGAGGCTTTTCCCTGGAAGTGAACATAGTCTACTGGGAATACAGCTGTGTAGACAGATACACTATGGCATCTAAGAGATATGAGCAAAGTAGGCTCAGAGCAACTCATTCTGCCCAGGGGAGTCCAGGGAGTTTTACAGAGCAGAGAAAATTTGAACTGAGACTTAAAGGAGGTATAGGAATTTGAGCAAGGAAGTGGAAAGAAAGGTTTTCTATACAAGGGAGCAGTATGATGCAAAGGCACAGAGCTGAGAAGGCTTGCCATGCTCAGGGAACAGTGGTAAGTTCTATTTGTTTAGAACCTAGGGCATCCTGTAGCATAGAGAAGACGGGAACAGTGAGGATATGAGGTAAGTTACCGTTGACACTGCTAGAAACTCTAACCCAGCCTTCCTCCAGAGTCTCCTCTCCAGTTTTTAACCTGGAATATTGCAATAGCCTGGGAATTGGTAACCCTTCGTGGAATTGGCAGGAGTTGCAGAAAAGGTAGACTTTTGAGCAGCAAAAAGCATAAGGTTGTGTGTTCCAAAACAAATAAACAAAAAAGGGTATGAAAAATGGAGGAAAAACTCAGCATGTTCTCAGAACAAGTAGATCAGTTGGCCATTCCTAAAGGAGAGATGCTCTAATGGAAATAGGATTTGGAGGGAAGCCCCCATTAGAGTACCGTAGAGCCCTGTGCATGACTTTCTTCATCTGTTTGTCTCTCTAGTCAACAATCTGGATGTAATTGTAGAAGACAGTTGGATGGAATAGCTGCTAATGTGGTGCATAATAGGATCAAGCAACAAAATTATTTGTGATAGGAAGATACAATGGCCTGAAAATAAGAAAGTAAAATTTAAAGGCATAAATACAACATTCTATGGTTCACAGTTATTGGAAAAAGATGTTAGGTGGTTTAAACAGATCTCTAACGTAAGGGAACAGTATTATGAGACCGATTAAGAAGCAGATGTTGTTTTAGACCTGGATAAAGGAAGCTGATAGAACCTCTCTACCCTCCATCAGCGCATTTCATTTAGTTCCGTGTGCCATCTTTTATTAATAAAAGAGACGATTACAGGGAAGAGAATGGCCAGAGGAAGGCAACCAGGGTAGTGAAGGGTCTGGGAACAATACTGCAGGCAAAACAAATAATGAAACTGAGGCAATTTACCCTCTAATTGAGTAAAGGAGACAAGATAGTTGCTGAGAGCAAGACTTGTCTGGAGGGGAAACAAACACCACTAAATAGAAGTGCAGGGAGGTAGGTTTAGTTCTGTGATGAGAGGATCTTTCTAATGGGTTTCCTTGTGAACAGGAAACTCAGCAACACTGGAATAAATACATCTAAGACGATGAGTTCCCTGTGACCGGGAGTGTTCCAGCAAGCGTGGCTGCCTCCTAGTCAGGGATGCTGTGAGCTGTGGCAGTTTAACCTAGATGACCTTCAATGTCAGAAGATGTCAGAGAGCGTAAAATACAGACACTCTAGATATCCTTAAAATGTGTATGACCAGATGGCCTCAGCTGGATGCATTTAAGAGTCCTGAAGCCAGCGAGCCTTGGGCCATGAGGTAGGGCTACGTGCCGAAAGGTTTTATTGGAGGTTTTACTGGCGGGAAGAGACTTGGTTGCTAAATTCTTAAAAGGCTTCCATAAGAGTCACAGCTACTAGGGATTGAGTGCCTGTTAGTGCCCGATGCTAAGCTGGGCACTCTATACACAGTATCTGGTTTAATCATTACAACAAACTTGGATGGTGGGATTGTTTTAATCCACTCCTCCTTTTCCAGTGAACAAATAGAGGCTAAATAACTTGAATTCAGCTGTGACATTTATTAACCACATGACCTTGGGAAAGTTACGTAATTTCTCTGTCCCAGTTCTCCCATCTAAAAGTGTGGATAATAATAATACCTGCCACATAGGTATGCTGTGAGGCTTAAATATGTCTGGCACATAGTAGATGATTAATAAAGTTTGCTAACCTGTTTTAATTTTTATTATGGCTCCAAAGCTCATGCTGTTCGCACCCCAACACCTTGATTGACCCTAAGGCAGCAATGGATAGAAGGGCTTATGACCATGAACGAAAGAAATATTTACCAGTGTTAGAATCTTCATTCTTTACAGGGAAAATATTTTAAAAATATGCATTTCACTTGGGAATTTGGTAGAGCTCCTAGTGAGAGATGGTGATCACTTGGATCGCTTGGGTAGACTTAGATTTTTAAGGAAAAGAATAGCTTAGAGTACTTTGCCTCTATTTCCTTCCTCGTGCACACAACCTCTCACAGCCAATCTAAAATGCTACCTGCTTTATAAAACTTTCTCTGACCCTAGAAATGGGACGATATTACATTTTCCTTTAAACCCTCATAGAATGTTCTTACTGCCTATGGATGTATTAATTATTTCCTGTCTTACATTATATTTACTTGTGTAATTATCTTCTCCTCTCCAGTAGACCTAAAGCTCAGTTTTGGCATGGCCTTCAGCATCCTCTCTGTAGTATTTCTTGAAATGCCACTCAATTTTGATATGCAGGTACTCAAATCTTTATTTGATTGAATTGAGCCACATTATTAAGCTATGATTTTCATCTATTTTCCCTGATTTCTTTAGACAATATTGAAAAACATCTGCAGAACATTTACTTTATATAGTCCATAGTGGTGGTGTTTTTTGTAAACAGATATGCAAATTCCTGAAATTTCACGTTTGTGTACTTCCTTAAAAACAAACATTTTACTTTTAAACAGATGCCGAATCTTCCTTTGGTATCCGCATACCGATGATCGTGAGTCAATGGTGAAAGAAACAAACTGTGTTTTACCCCACCCCAAAGGGCTTTCATGAAAAGAGATTAAATGCTCCCTCTCACTAATGCAGCTCCAGGGAGGCAGGTTCTTCCTGCATTGCTCGGCCGCGCTGGCTCAGTGATGTTTGAATGTACAAGCGCTTTGTGATGTCTGTCATTTCTCAATCCTCCCTGTCACTTAGTTCGTACTCTAAGATTCTCACCTGTGTTACCAGGTTAGCCTTCTAGTTGAAGTTCCTGCTTCTATTCCTTTTTTTTTTTTTTTTTGAGACAGAGTCGCACTCCATTGCCCTGGATAGAGTGCAGTGGCATCATCATAGCTCACTGCAACCTCAAACTCCTGGGCTCAAGTGATCCTCCTGACTCAGCCTCTGGAGTAGTTGGGACTATGCAGGTGCATGCCACCATACCTGGCTAATTTTTTCTATTTTTGGTAGATACAGTGTCTTGCTCTTGCTCTTTCTCATGCTGGTCTCGAACTCCGGACCTGAAGCAATCCTCATGCCTTGGCCTCCCAGAGTGCTAGGATTATAGGCGTGAGCCACTGCACTTGGTCTTCCTGCCTTCATTGTTGACTCAGATAAGTCCCCCACTCTGCCATGATCGTGAACTTTCTATACAGATGGATGAGCACGTTCACTCATTTAGAACAGCCGTGGCATAAATTCCAAGCAATTAAGTAGCGCATGAGGGCTGTCCCCTATCCCTCCTCTGCTGAAGTTCCGGCAGCATCCTCTTCTTGCCCTCTCCCTTCTGCCAGAGTCCAGAAGGTTTTGCTCCAGAACCACAGGTTTAGTTTTTTCATTTGTTTATTGACGCTTTGATTATCCACTGGCTACTATGGATGGAGTGCCTCCTTAACAGCGACCAGGGACCCGAGCTCCAAATTCACATGGCTGGATCAAAGCTGTGAGATCATAGAAGAAGTTCTTAATTTCTATTAATATATCCTTCAATGTTCACGTCTGTAAGCGGGGCTAGTGTTAGTGCCTACATCACAGGATTGTCGCACAGATCGAGTTAATACCTGTGAAGAACACAGGACAGCACCTGGCACATAGTCCGGGTGCATCAGTTTAAGGCCATACCTGGAACTGCTCTGGGAGTTTGTGTCCTCACACCTGTGTTCCTGCTGTTCTCCCTGTGTTGAGTGCTTGTCCCTCCAGCCAACTCGAAGAATTTCTATCCATATTTTAGAACGCTTCTAAAAAGGTATTAGCTTTTTAATAAAGTCTTTCCGCATCACTCTTTCACCATGAGAAAGAACTGACCACTCCGTCTTCTGTTCTGCTTGTGGACCTTGACAGTGGACGTATGTCAGCACACTTTACTGCAAGTGTTTGTGTACATCCCAGTGTCCCTTACTGGATCATAAACTCATGAGAACAAAGACTGTGATTTACTCATCATTGATTTCTTAGATGATAGCTCAGTGCCTGGCGCATAGCATTCAATAAATAATTGTTGAACTGTGTTTTTTGAATTGAGCAGGAAAGCGCTTTATGACTTAAAGGCGGTGGAGATGGTACTGAATTTCAAGTTTAGGATTCAAATCCAGAGCACTTTATCACTACGTCATGCCGATATGCATCCATCCATACATACGTATGTGTCTCTATGTGTGTGTAGTTGGATTAGTATATGCCTGATTAAATAAAATAATTCCTGTGAGTTGTTCATCTATCTAACTACTTTTGGGAGTTTTTAAGAAATGAATTTCCCTAACTTCCTACATAGAAGTGCAAGCCAGGAGTTGTGGCGATTCAGTGCCAAAGATCCGTTACTGTTAGCCGGGAAGGCTGCATGTCCGCTGGTTCAAGCTGTGCTTTCATAAACAGGAGCTCAAACACTTTGAGATGGGAAGTACAGCTGAGGACTCTTTCGATGCACAAGCTGATCATGCTGAATGCCTTTCTGGGTCATGTTCATTTCATAAAAACAGCCAATTCCCAGCCTTCCCAGAAGAGGAAATGCTGAAGGTCCCTAGCTGCCGTGTGGGGTGAGGAGGAAATGCAGGATGGGGAGGGGAGGGGCCCTCGCTGCCTCTCCTTCCCTTGGCAAGCAGCAAGCGGCAGGCGCCCAGCCCCGTCACGCAGGTCCCCACTCGGGCTGTGCTTAAATGCGCAAGTTGGTTTTTTAAATTTTCTTCCCTTTTGTAGCGACCATGTAGTTCCAGTGACGAGAGCAACATGACATAGATGCAGAGAAAACACACCAAGTTCCTGTGAGTTGCCAGGCAGAGAAAACGCTTTTGGATGTTTGGAGTCTGCTTCCCATGTTGATTTCCTAATCATGACTTGTTTTCCAAGCCAAACACAATAGCTTCGTGAACACACAGCAGCATTTGGTAGGCTTTGCTGCCAACCTAATTAACAGATTTCAATTTAGAGGGATGAGAAAAAAGACGAAGCTTTTGGTAAAGAAGTAGCTGCGTGGGAAATTTGATTTTTCTCTATTTAAGGATCGCTGTTTCTAGTTTTTTGATATAATGTTACAAATACTAATTTTACAGACCACGTTTGTCTTAATGTTAACACATGCAGTTTGGAGATTATACTTAATGTGCTAACGCAGTTGCAGTGGATTTTACTCAAGTTTTCTTTTCAAAAATCTGATGAATTATTGAAGAGGTAATTTGCTTTGGACCTAAGTGTCAATACCAGAGCAGTTTATCTGTGTGATGATTTACTTGTGCACTGACGAAGCTTAATTTTTGTTGCTGTCAGGGATAGGAAAACAGCTGTTTGCTCTGGAACACCGAAACTCTCAGTGTTAAGTAGGGGAGCCTGTGAACCCTGAAATCAGAGGAAGAGAGCCCCTAGGACTAGTAAGTACAGGAAGCTGGAAGGGAACAAGCACATTCCAAGTACGTTTGCAGGGAAGGGTTTGCGGGTGATGTTTGGGCAGGCCCCTGGGGCTTGACTGGTCCTGGGGGCATCTGTTTACCTGTGGGCTGCTCTATCCATTCAGACAGCCAGAGGTACCCACCAGAGCTGTCCAGAGTGATGTCCCTTTAATTTTATTGTCAGGACTACGAAGTTTCTAGCAGGGAAAACAGCTTTAAGGAAACTTTGTGAATAAGAAGCCACATGTAGTGGTGAAAAGATCTCAGACCAGCTGTCACTTGGGAGATGGAAGTTCAAGGTTAATCTCACTTGGTTGGCAAAAATGTTTTGTAAGAAAAGTTCATTTTCATAAGGTTTCTTTTGGCTGGTGATAGGAGAAATGGGGAAAAGATTAATATGTTTTTCTACCATCTCTTTTGGGCTAATCAGGTTATACCGATGAAAATGATTTACTGCACAAGGCACAGTATAAGGAACATTGTGTGTATATATGTGTGTGTGTGTGTGTGTGTATATATATATATATATATTTTCTTTTAATCCCCCTCATAACCCCAGAGGATAGGCACTCTTACTCTTTCCTTCTTACAGGTGGGGAACTGAAGTACAGAGAGATTAAGGAGCTGAGATTTGAACTAAAGCAGTCTTGTGACGGAGTCCCTGCTCTTGGCAGTACACTGTACTGCCTGGGCATGCAGGCAGGGTGGAGGCATTGTAGCTGGATTGGTCTCTGAGCTCTCTGCAACACTTCCTTGGAGATGTGTCTGGTTGGGTTAAAGAAATAGAGTTACGCTTGTATCACTTCCATCATGCTGTAAACTTCTAAGGGCAGGGGTTTGGTTTTGCGTCCCTGGCATCCGGCATGGTGCTTACCTTTCAGGAACTTTACAGAATTGTAGAACACAGTCTGGCAGCCTGGGGGCAGAGTAACAGGAAGGCCAAGAGCTTTTTGGCTCTTGTCAGGATGAATAGAGATAACGTCTTGTGTCAGAGTAGAGAATTCACTGACATGGAACTTAAAGATGATCAAAAAGAAAAGGAAATCACTCGTTTCTGATGCGTTTCTTTTGCTCCCTTTTTATCACTAATGTTTTCATTTTTCTGGAGCTATATAAAGCCATGTAACCCTCCCTAAGTTAAGTTAGCAAGTCATGTGGCTATCAATGCTAAATAAATCAATTCAGAGCTCTATTGGCATCTTAAAGCTTGATTCTTTTTCTCTGTATGTTCTGGACACCTTTGGAATATTTATTATTCCTCTCCAATCTGCTGGATTTCTGCACAGGCTCTGGGGTGGTCTCTCCACGGGGAGAGCTCAGTGCATGGGGTGCAAAGTTTCCATTACCACATGTGTCCAGAAGTCGCAGCCTGGCATTGAAAGGGGTCTGCTGTTCCTCTCCAGGTACTTTTTCAGATTCATCCCCTGCCATGCTTCCTGTCATACGGGTTTGGATTGTCTCTCTTCCTGTTCTTTTAATTTCCAAAATAGGACAGCGCCCGTAGCTCCCTAACATCTGCATCTCCCAAATTCTAGACAGCTCGTCTTTCACCCGGGTGTGGAACTGGGTTTAGAGCAGTAGGATTGATGCACGCCGTAGTTGCTGCTCTGCTGAAACCCTGCGTCATGAGTTCAGTTTCGCGTCGAGGAAACCGCACCTCATGCAGACGATGGAGCGCAACTGGGGTTTGAAGCCGATTTCTTGACCAAAAGTCTCTACTGCTCCCTGAGTCTGCTGAGCTCTGTCATGTGCTTACAGAATGCATTCATTGCTTTCTTAAGTCCTCCTCGCAGCCTTGATCAGAGGCGATGGATCGTGCTCTTGTTCACAGAGAGGCAAATCACCCACCGAGGTCCTACACTGATGGTCCCACAGCTGAGCCGGTGTTTTAAGCTCAGGTCTGCCTGACTCTTCTCTTTCCCCGGCACCGCACTGTCTCCTGACTGCCCCGAATATGCACAGGAGACTTTCCCCGTTGTCTTTGTTTCCCAGGGCTGCTGCCCACTGCTCACCTTCCACCTCCCAGGTCCCCATTCTAGCTGTGGAGTCCTGGATAGAGGTCATCTCTGTTTGAGGGAAAGTTGGAAACTCAGAAGCCCCCGGAAGCTTGGCAGGTCATGTGTACGTGACAAGCAGGTGGTGGTGACTGGCAAGCTGGAGAGGGCCTGTGCCCCCCCACAAAGGGACAGCGAGGCTTAGTTCCAGCCAGCTGTTGCTAAGAGGCAGTGTGTCCCCAGTGTTCCCAGAGCACCTGATTTTCCAGAATAAGCTGGAATTCTGGATTTTCATCTGCACTTTCCAAATTTTTAAAACACAGATTGGTCAGACACAATGGCTCACACCTGTAATCCCAGCACTTAGGAGGCCCAGGTGGCAGGATCACTTGAGGCCAGGAGGTTGAGATCAGCTTGGGCAACATAGTGAGACTCTATCTCTACAAAAACGTGAAAAAAAAATAGCTGGGGGAGGTGGTGTGCTCCTGTAGTCCCAACTACTCCAGAGGCTGGGGCGGGAGGATCCCTTGAACCCAGTAGTTCCAGGCTGTAGTGAACTATGATTGTGCCCTGCACTCCAGCCTGGGTGACAGAGTGAGACTCTGTCTACAAAATAAAACAAAATAGAGCAAAACAGAACAAACACACAGGGCAAGCAAACCAAGCACGCATATGGGCCACATTCCCAGGCCACCATTTTGTGACTTCTGCTTGGGGACCCGACTCCCTGCTGCCACTTTGCTCATTTGTGCCTGCCTGCCCTGGAGACATCTGAGTGTGTGACTACTGGTTTGGAGGAAGGGGAGCAAAATTAATAAACAAAATATGGATACGCAAAAAAGAGAAAAGAAAGCTAAGTTTTGATAGAAAGATTCACGCTAAGAAAAGTAGAGCAAGTCTAAATTTACACCTAAATACAAGTGACACTCTAATTTAGTGACTAGAAAAAATGCTAGATTTCCTTAAAATAGTTCTTTCTCCAAAATTGTTTTTTCTCTCTCTACCTATATTTTGTTTAAGAGTGGTCTGAAATGTGTCTTTAAAACTTCTAAATCTAAATATTCTGAGAATTAAAAATTTTCAGATCTGGTTAAATTAAATATTGGATTACTAAAGAATAATAATAAAATTTTATTTTTTCAACATAAAAATGTTTGAATGACTAGTGATTTTGCTACTTTGTGATTCTGGATATATTAGTATTACTATAATTTGATAAGTGTTTGAACTGTTTAGCCAAATTAGCACAGAGGTTACACATATATTAGTATTGTTTTAATAACATTGCTCTGTACTTCATGCAAAACTGTCAATGATTTTGCCATTTTTAAGTAGAAAGCTTATGACTTTAACATACCAATTTAACATTGTCCTAATATGAAGTAAAAATAGCTTTATCTGTCATTCCTTAATTACTCAATGTGTTTTTGCTAAATTCAGTGATCTTCTGAAGACTCAAAATTATTATCTCTAAGGCTGTGGAAGTGAACCTAAATGAGCATTTGAAATAACCTGTGTAGGGAGGGACATACTTTAAGAAATGTCACATTCTGTAGACATAATTGTCTACATATTTTCCTAAATATGCAACTGATATATCCAAAATGCAGGCATATTTACAGCCTGAATATTTTTTGCTAGATGGACTCATAATTTCCGAGCTTTAAAGCTTCCTAAGCTGCTCATATGTAAAAATGTGAATGTCTGCAATGAATCTCGAGAGTCTTAGTGTTGCTGCGTAGGGCTGGGGCTGTCTGTGCCATAGATCAGTGGTTCTCAAGCCTGTCTGTACATTAGAATGTCCATGGGAGATTTAGAAAAAATACCTAGATCCACTCCAGTAGATTCTGATTTATGTGGTCTGGGGCAAGACCTGGCCAGTGTTTTGATTTGTTTTTAAATGCTCCCCAGGTGGTTTTAATGTGCAGCCTGGGATAAGAACCATAACTGGCCTTGGAGGAGACCTCCAGGCATAAGTGATAGAGAGAGTGTCAGTGAGTTTCAGCAGTAAGCACACCTCACCCGTGTCCCCAGTGGTCTACCTAGAACCATGCCACTGGGGCTCTGGGCCGTCCACCTCGGTTGGCCTAAGGTTGAGAGCCTCCCGGAGGTCACAGCTCCATACACTTCATACTACGGAACAGAGGGAATCTGATCTAACCCCGTTTGTGTGTGTCTGTGTGTTTTCCTTAGTCACAGGTGTACTTATGGAACCACAGGGCTCTGTGCTTGATGTCAGAATTAGGTTTAATTCTCCTGACAACCCTACACAGCAGTTATAATTATTATATAATTATTATAATATTATTATTATAATTTTATAAAGAGAAAACAAAAGAGCAGAAGAGGAAGAAAAGTAATATGCCCAAGCTCATACAACTAGTAAGTGGTAGAATTTAAACCCAGACGTTCTGACTCCAGAATTCTCATGCTTCACCTTTATACCAGGGGGTCCAAATAAAACACTTGTAGGATGAGGCAGGGAGCAAAATTAAGCGAAGCTGCTCAGGGGTAAACGTTAGGGAATGGTGGGGACTGGGGATCACAAGGCTACTGCCACTCAGCTCTGGCCAATCGTTGCCAGCCAGGCATTTGGCTCCCAGTACAGTCAAGACACCTGATTTTTTACGAAATAATCTAAAATAACTGTAATTTTTAACTTGAATCTATCTTTCTTAACTTTTAAATCACAGAAGCTATTTAACCTTTATTACAAATTATTAAAAATTACACTATCTTCTATTTTTCATCCTTGCTAAGGAAAACCCTGGTCGAGATAGAGGTGCTGAAAAGAGCACAAGCACTGCATTAAGCGCTGAAAAGGGAGCGTGTGGATTCTGTGCGTGAGGCAGCTGGTCTTTCTTATAGACAGGGCCTATGTCTACCTACACTCACTCTTTGTCTTACGTCTGCTGAAACTGTGTAGACTGACCTTCCCTGATGACAGAGCTAAGCGGCAGGTGCTGGGACATTGCATTGGTCTGAGGGTTTTATCAAGGACCCCAGCCCACTTTCCTCTCTATGTCTGTGGTTTAGCAAGGATAAGGGTATTACAATGTCATGGGCACAAATGGTAACATACAACCCCCTAATCAACTTACCGTCCTGGCTTTGCTCTGTTTTCATGGATAAATTTGTAATTTGTGTGTATTAATTAGTCTCAGCTGAGATGAATGATTAATATTTCTTTAGTATTTATTCAGTCAACAAGCATTTAGGCTGAGAAGTGTTTAAGAACTTGGAAGGATAGAGCATTTTTATAATTCTATAGGGTATTGCTTAAAATCCGATTTGATCAGATATCAAACCTTTTAAAAAACATTTGAGACTAGAGTGTTAATTATAAGCAATTTTTAAGACATGGATTTCTCTTTTAATATTCTAATACAGCACATAATGGTTTAGACAATCTTAAGACAGTGCAGTATGTTTCAAGAAACACTGTTAATGGCAATATAACTATAGGATTTGAATGCTGGTGATTTGATTTAGAAGCGGTCAACAGCTTATTTTCTATAGCCTCTATAGCAACGGTTCAGATTCCTTCAGTTTGAGTTATTCATCTGAACATAATAGGAGCTGTCTTCTTGTTAGAGGAACCCAACTCTGTTCTTTTAGAGGGTATACAGGTCATAACTGGTACCCAGCAAAAACAGGGTAGTGCAATTAGGAATGCTTAAGGAAACACTGTAGCTGAAAACATTTTAGTTGGAAATTCTAAGGTTATTTAAAAACTGCAGTGTTTCCATTAAAAAAAATAGATATTTGAAAATTGAAAACTGTTTATTTCAGAATTTGAACCACTTGAAAACTATCTTTGGTTTATGGTTGCAAGTAGATTTAAAAATGTTCTGACTTTTTAAATGACGAAAAAATAATTATTTAAAATGGTTCTAGATTTATAAATATTCATAAGTAGATAGTTTATCATCTAGGAATGAATTCTATGTGTATTTCTTTTCCTTTTTTTTTTTTTTTGGTGTTTCTTTTAAGTACAGATCGTTTCTCAAGTTAAAGCCTTGCTTTGGCTACCCTGTCTGACTTACTCACAGGGTATTTCATTGAACTGTGTCCCCTTTCCAGATAATAACATCCATTTGGAATCTTTGATGATTAAAGATGAAATGTCCAATTTATAGTTATAATTCTAGTTTCTTAGAAAGAATATTACCTCTTACAACTACTTTTTAAGAATTTAGAATATTACTTCAGTCCATTAGCTATTTTTTATTTTATTCAGTGCCAATCGCCATAGACATACCCGAATATAAGAGAAAATGCTTATTTGGCCAAATAAGCCAAATAAGCATTTTATCCAAAAGTTCTATTGGTGCTCTAATTAAGTGAAAATATGTGGGCCAAAAATTGGAAGAACTCTTCTTGAAGAAAGTAGGCTTTCATCTGGGTTTGAAGGACGGGTCGAATGTGTATAAACAGGTGGATGCAGATCTTATCATTAATGACACTCTTGACTACAGGAAGAAGTGATTGGAGTCATTGACTGGAGTAAGACTATAGGAAAATAAATGGCTGAGAGAGAATACTAAAAAACGCAAATTCCATTGCCATGTTTGCACCAAGGCTGCACTTCCCATGTCCTAGCTACTCGGGAGGCTGAGGCAAGAGGACTGCTTAAGCCCAGGAATTTGAATCCAGCCTGAGCAACACAGACAAACCCGTCTCTTAAAAAAATAAATAAAAACCCACTTTATTCTTTAAATTCTGCAGGAATGATGCATAGCAATTGTATGTAACTTTTAAATGATTGTTACTTGTTTACTGTCATCTGGTCTTGGGTGATTCCACTGGTTACAGCATATGTCTAATGGAAGCCAGGCTGTATTTTATTCTGGTCCAAGGCCATAGACTGCACTTACTGGCTCAGAAACATGTCTCACTGGTGGTCAGCTGGTGGGCTGGCTGAGATCACTGCTAACACCTAAGAGGAGAAAGCCATATTAGTCCAGCCCAGGAATCATCCTGTTTGCATTGGACACATATTTCATGCTGGCATACACAGTATAGCAAGAATTCAGTTGTTGGAGTCACCTTCATATTGTTACTGAATGTATTATTCTAAGTTTGAGGATAGAGAAGAGAGGAGAGTCTTTCATTGATTACAACCTTTTTAGGTCAACTAGTTGATTTCCTTAAATCTTGAATGAAATATCAAGATATTTGCTGAATATTATTATGATCATCTTCCTGTGCCAGAAGATGATAATAAAGCTGATGATGAGCTATTCTCACATAATAGTATATTAAACAGTTGTTGGAAAAATTTAAATTCAAAAAGGGTCATTGTAGAAAAATGGTTTTACCATGTGGATTTAATATGCCTTTGTTCAGCATCTATTATGTTATGAATCTAGTCCTGTGCTAGAGTCTGTGGGAGAATCAGAGAAACAGATTTGATCCTCGTCTTCAACAATTTTATCAATAACCAGCTTTCCTGACTAAATTTCAGGAGAAATACTTCACCATGAGGTCCAGACAATGAGTTAACACATATTTACTGAACTCATGCTATATGCCAGTGTAAAATCCAGGGGGATATGCAAACCAGGAAATACACCTGGAAAAGAGGCAGGGGTTAGATCCTAGCGCAATACGGTTTTAGTATAATTCAGTATGGTTATAATTCTATCCTTAAACTAAATTTTAAGCATTTTGCGATAGGAACTCTATCTTCTTTTATCCTTTTTTTCTCTTTTCTTTCCTTTTTCTCTTTTCTCCCTTCTACAGTCTTCTCTCTCCTTTTCTTTTTTAAGACTAATTACTTGGTGCACCCTTTGTATTCACTGCCCTTCATACATAATGGTACATACAAACTGTTTTGTGAATAATGAAAATATACATTTTAGAGTTATTATAAAGCCACAGAAAAGAATCCACATGGCTTTTCATAATTAAATTCTTTATGAGGAGTATAATACATAATATTTTCATATAAACCCTTTTAGTATTGGTTTTAATTTTTCATTTTGACTAATACATATAAACAAACAAAAAATGGTATAGATTCCTGATTAGAAGATAACTGATGATTGGCATTTTAACTCTTGAAAGATTCATTTGTAGTGCTAAATAAAGCCAGATATATGTACTTGATTATGTAATACTGTAATTTGAAGATAGTTATCTTTACACAACAGATATGCAGGATTACTTCATACTTTTACTGTGTTTCATTATCCGAGATACCACACCATGTTGAACCTGTTTATTTTGAGAAAATTATATTTACATTGAAAACTTTCATATTGTCAACATGAGTGAAAAACTATTGAGTTGTTTCATTAGGTATGTAAATATTTATCTCATCATTTACAACTTAGAATGCATCGTGATGAATGATATTTATGGAAAACATTGGTATGTTCCCTTGTGTTTATAGCCCCTAATGAAAACACAATTTGTTTATCTATTCATTACTTGATAGACATTTAGGTGGTTTCCAGGTTTTATCTATTATAAATTAGGCTGCCGTGAATGTTCCAACATGAGTCTTTGGGCTGACATGTTTCCATTTTTCTTGGGTAAATTCCTAGGAGTGAGATTGCTGGGTCACATGGCAAATATATGTTTATAAGAAACTGGTTTTCAAAGTGGCTTTGCTTACTATTTTACATTCTCAACGGCAATGCATCAGAAATCCTGTTGTTCCACATCCTTGCCACCACTGGGTACTGTCATTATAAACTATAAATTTATAATTTTAGTTCATGCTATTTAGTTAGTGGTGTCTTATTCTAATGTTAATTTGCATTTTTCTGATAAGGAATGATCTGAAGTACTCTCTCGTACTAATGGACTTTTCCTTACCTTCTTTATGTTCAAGTTTTTACCCTTTTAAAAAATTGGGTAGTTTTTCTCTTTTAGTGTTGATTTATAGGTAGTCTTCATATATTCCACATAAAGATCCTTTGTCAGATATATGTATTGCAGAGACTGTTTTCTAGTCTGTGGTTTGTTCATTAATTTCCTTAATTAAAGATGTTGATGGGGGGAAAAGCTTTCAATTTTGATAAGATCGATTTTAAATTCTTTCCTTTTATAGTTAGTACATTTTTTGTACTAAAACGTATTTGCCTATCCCAAGATCATATTTTTTATTGTTTTCTTTCTAGAAGTTGTGTGTTTCCAGCGAATTTAGGTGTATGATAAAACTATGATTAATTTTTATGTAGGGAGTAAAGTAGGAATTGAGGTTTGTTTTATTTTTTCCATATAGATGGACAGTTCTGGCAACATCTGTTAAAATGACATTTCTTCCTGCCTTGAATTCAATTGACATCTTGGTAAGAAATCAAATAACCTTTACATTTGAGTCTATTTCTCTCTATTCTGTTCCTTAGATCTACAGCAGTGCCCCCTCATTGGTGAGGGATGTGTTCCAAGACCCCTAGTGGATGCCTGAAACTACGGATGGTATCAAATCCTATATAGGCTGTGTTTTCTTCCTATACATACATACCTATGATCAAATTTAATTTATAAATTAGGCACAGTAACAGATTAACAAGAATAACTAATAATAAAACAGAACAATTATAACAATGTACTGTAATGAAAATTATATGAATGTGGTCTCTCTATCTCAAAATATCTTAATATTTTTGGACCATGGTTGATTGTGAGTAATGAAAACCCTGGAAAGCAAAACGGCAGGTGAGGGGGAACTACTATATTTGTCCATTTTATGCTGATTACTGTAGCTTTATAACAAGTCTTGAAATCAGGAAATATAAGTTTTATGACTTTCCATTTCTTTTCCAGATTATTTTGGCCATTCTATATCTTTTTCATTTTCATATAAAATTTAGAAAGAGCTTGTCAGTTTCTTCAAAAGAACGTACCAATATTTTGATTGGGTTTGATTTGGTTTGTGGGGCTTGAGATCACTTTTGGGATATCTTAAAACATTGACAATGGATATCTTAAAAATATGGAAGCTTTCTAATCCATGAACATGGTATATCTCTCCATATTTGGATCTTCTCTGTGTCTGTTGGCAGTGCTTTATAATCTTCAATATAGAGATTTTTACTCCTTTCCTTTTATTATTCTCAACTGTCAGATTTTTGATGCTATTATAAATGATAATATTATTATTTTAAGGTTTTTATTAATGGTATTTTCAAAACTTCTACCTTCCACTCATTTATTCGGCACTGACTTAAAATGTTTTGAATGTGGGAGCAGGACTTACTCTTCTGCTGGGTTTGGGATTGGAACATTGCTAAAGATCAGTGAATGGCTTCATATTTTAAGCCTAGTTGTCAAATTGTGATAGATCTTACTCTGCTTTGCAGGTTTTTTTGTCAACTCTTTGTGTTGTTGAGGAGTTTCCTTAGTATTTTAGTCCTATACCTGGCCTTCTGCACCTCAGCAATTCTCTTTCTAGACTGCTGCTCTGAACTCTGGAGGTCTCAGAAGGATTACTCTCAGCTCTTCTGCTGGACCCCCAAAATTCAGTGAGTCCCTGCTTTGCACTGAGGGAGGCCTGCTGCACCTGTGGGGAATCTTTCTCAGTTCTCCAGCTTTGTCTGCAACTCTTTCACACACTTCAGCATTTGGTGAAGTCTTGCTGCCTAGTGCGTGTGAACTCGGCCTGTGGTTGGACCTCCTTGGGATTTTAATTTCAGATGCAGCCTTTACAAGGTCCTTAAAAATTTAGCTGATTTCTCTGTACTCTGATGTACGGCAGATTCATATTCCTGCTGCTGCTGCTTCAGGTATGAGAACAGCCATAGGTCCTTTCTCACCTATGAAGGGATTGCCGCTTTCTGGAATTTTTAAATTTATGTTTGTTTGCATCATTTGTTCTCTGAACTAGGGTGATTTTGTAGTTTATGTAGCTCGTTTAGCTTGTTAGAGTGGGAACAATGGTCTTTGCAACTTTCTACATCCCAACTACAATGCAGAAATTCTGTGTAAAAGCTTTTGAAAATATTCATTTAAGATGCATGGAGAAGAGTCTGATTTTCTTAATGTGATTGTTCCTATGGCTCTTTGTCCTAATAGAAGCATTCCGTGTACTGTTTGTAATATATGAATTTATTGGTAATATGTGAACTTATCAGTAATGTGTTTATAATATGTGAACTTAGAAATTCAGATGATATTCTTAGATAGATTTTTACATCATCCAGATTCATATTATTTATTTTTTCTTTGATGTTTTTTCAATGCAGCAGCGTTTCCTAAAAATGTGTTGCAAAGCGTGTGGTTTTTTCTAAATTTGAGAGATTTGGGAAATGTCATCAATGCGTTTAAAATCATAATGCCAATTGCATGGTGGGAAAAAGAGTTTGTTGAACCATTAGCTTGAGAAAAGTGATAGATACTGTAGTTTGATGACTGGTTAAATCTAGTTATATGGCTTTTTGAATTACAAACTTTGGAGCTGTGAGAGTAGGGACAGTGTGTTGTTTAAGGAACTCACATTTCAACATTGTATATGGAACAGATAGCTCTCTGGAGGATGGATGCTTACTATAATAATTATAGTTAATCGTTGTCATAAACTTCATTGTTGAGTTTCGAAGGAGATTTTTATGCTACTTTTAGTTGATTTGTACATTGTTCTTAAAAGTTTTCTGAAGACTGTTTCAGGGTTTTGGATTTATCATAACTATATATCCTAAACCTTTATAATCCCCTATATTCCTCTGTGTAACAGTTTCTTAATACAATAATTTCTAATTAAAGCAATGTGACTCTTTAAGCATCTAAATTCCTCCGATGGCAAAAGACTATTGGGGGGAGGGGCAGGGTGAGCCCACCTTTCCTGAGTGGAACTAGTGAGTGACATGTTGACCAGGAAGACTTTAGGTGGCCCCTGGTAACAGCTGGAACTTTTTAACTGAAAGTAGGTGCTCAGTTATATTGTCTTCTTTCATGTGGTCTTCTTAGCTTGCTGTCATTAGGATGAGAGGAAAGGATTTCTGGAGACTTTTCTTCTATGAGAAATATTCTGTTACAGAAATATAAGATTACTTAAATTCTGTGATTTTTTTTTTCTAATTCAGTTAGAAAAAAAGTCAGTACAATCAAAGTCATGTTAGCTTTAAAGAGAAGAGACTTACTTAATTTCTCTGCTAAAGGATATGAAAATAGTGATATCCTTTTCATTCTTTTCCAAAGCAGGGATAGAAACTTTGCAAATCAAATTTAGAAACTGAGTGTAATTTGATTTTTATTTCAGCCTCCATGTGAGAGATCTTTTGACCTGTTTTAACTTACCTAGGGTGAAGTGTGGGTCTAATATAATCCAGTCTGGCAGAGAGAGAGCTGGTGCTGACTCAAGCAGGTATTAAATTCAGGCTCCCTCATTTCCTGGCTGTTTGACCTTGGGGAAGTTACTTGACCTCCTTGAGACTCAGTTTCTCCATCGCTAGAATGAAGCTAAAATTACTCTCAGCCTCACAAGATTGTTGAAGCATAATTTTTATAGCTGGTGAAAAATGAACATTTTATAATCTTTGCTATGACTATGACAGAGGAGTAAGTTCAAACAATGACCTTAATTATTCCGTAAAACTGCCTTTCTTGATTTTTCTGACCATCTGACAATGGATAGTTATGTCATGTCCATTGATCCTTCTGTGCTTTTGTTTACTTAACTATTTAGCGAATGGGCGTCAAATCAGCTGTTCCCATCCTTACTGACCTAGACTCTTGAAAATTCAAAATTGTTTATATTTCTTGCCACTGATTAAAGGACCGTGTCAGCTTATGTGAAACATTGCCTTTAGTTTGGGTTTTTAGCTTAGTTATTGATGCAAGTAATTCTTGATGAAAATGACTTTTAATATTTTCCTTAAACATTTGTAATCTCTATATAAAAATATATAGTGCTTTTCATTTCCGAATCCATATTTTCTCAAGTATGGACTTCCGACATTGGGAGGTTATTTATTTATTTATGTCACTTTAGAATAATGAAATACAACATAATGAGAAATTAATCGTTGAAACTATTTACAGGCAATATTTTTTGATGGCTTGCCTAATTCACTTTGCAGAATAGAAGGGGAAATTTTAATGAAGATACGTGAAATAAAACAGAAGAAATAGCCATGCAGCTCTCCCTTAAATGGTTTTTAAAATAATTTTGAGAAACAGAAAAGAGCATTCCCTGGATAAGAGGGGATTCCGTATTGATTGCAATTGCTTTTGTGTTCATGACTCTGTCCAGTTGTTTATTGCTTTGGCAAGATAAGAATTATTGCTGTTTTTTTCCTCCAACCCTGTCCTTCCCCGTCTCTCCCATACCGATAAATGGCACCAGTGTTCACTGAGTTGCTCAGGCCCAAAACTTGGGAGCGAACCTTGATTTCTGTCTTTCTCTCACAGTTCACATTCAGTCCATCAGCAAATCCCACTAGCAGTAACTTCAGAATATACGCAAATTCTGACCCCTTCTCACCTCCTTTCCCACGGCACCACCCTCTCTCCCTGTCTTCATAGGAGCTAGCTGGCCTCCTCCATAGCCAGTGTGCCATGAAATACCATGAAGTACTACTCAGCCACAAAAAGGAATGAAATAATGTCTTTTGCAGCAACTTGAATGGAACTGGAGACCCTCATCCTAAGTGAAGTATCTCAGGAATGGATAAACAAATACCACATGTTCTCACTTCTAAGTGGAAGCTAAATGAGGAGTATATATGACCATAAAGTGGTGTAATGGATGTTGAAAGCTAAGAAAGGGAGAGGTTGGGAAGGAGGGAGGGCTAAAAGTCTACTTATTGAGTATAATGTACACCTGCGGTCCCTACCCCAGGGGCCTCGGACTGATTAGAGACCGGGCGGCAGAGCTGTGCTGCACTCCCCAACCCTCCGTCCATGGAAAAATTGTCTTCCATGAAACTTAGGAAGGGGGTGGGGATTGCACAGCAGCAGGCGCGGTAGAGCTAGTGAAGCTTCCTCTGTGTTTACAGCCTCTCCCCATCGCTCGCATCACCGCCTGAGCTCTGCCGCGCACCGCCTCCCCTTTCTGTGGAAAAACTCTTCCATCAAACAGGTCCCTCGTGCCTAAAAGGTTGGGGACCGCTCATGCACACTATTCTGGTGATGGGTACCCTAAAAGCCCTGACTTCAGGGTTATACAGTTCATCCATGTAACAGAAAACACCTGTACCCCCTAATCCATTGAAATAAAAAAAATAGCTGCAGCCAGCTTTAAGCTAATTCCTCTGCTTGCAACCTTCAATGGCTTCCCGTTACTCTGAGTATGAAAGGCCAACTCCCCTGCGTGATCCCCAGGCCCTGCGTGCCCCGCGGTTGTCCAGCTGTCAGCTGCTTCTCCCCACGCCCCCACTTCACTGCAGCCGTGCTGCCTTTGCCTGCGAGAGCCAGCTTCACCCTCAGCTCCTGTAGACTCTCCTCAGATATGCCTGCCCTGAGGAGCCATCCCCAGCAGGCAGGCCCTTGCCCTCTCCTCATTCGTCTGTTCTGTTTTACTTCATAGTACTTACCACCACCTGACCTTGAATCGTCTGTGTAGTGATTTATTCATCTTTTGCACGTCTAGTCTCTAGAATGCACAGTCTCTGAGGGCAGGGAACTGGCCTTTCCGTCGTTAGCTACTCCATGCCTAGAACAGAGCCTGGCCTAGCCTGGATACACAGTGACTGGCTCACACGACAAAGATATTATTCCTTTTTGTCTAATGACAAGAAGTAAAATTATGCAGATATTTCAGGACAATGCGTTAGTTTCCCAGTGGGATGCCCACCCCCAGTAGGTTTCAGGATACATTGTTGAATATATGTTTTGAAATTCAGTTCCTGCCATTATTCTTTGATCTGAGCGTGCGGTGTGATAGTTGGCATGCAGGGAGCAGCTCGCCATTGCTTTTCTGGTCCTCTAAGCCCTTGTGTATTTGGCCTCCCCTACTGCCCCGAGGCAGCCCTAGCTGAGCTGGAGGGGAAGAGGAGCCTTGTCCACGCCAGCAGGCAGGATCTGGAAGTAGTTTTGCTGTTCTAAATCAGGTGTCTTGGGCTGAGGGGAGAAACCAGTTTCCCCACTGAGCTGCAGGCCAATAACCTGTCTTACCAGTGTACATCCACTCTATAAAATTAAGTTCTATCCTCACTCCTGATTTTTGTTCTAGTGCTTTATCAGATCTGGGGCCCAAACCTAAATCCCACTGCATGTGTAAGAGGCCAACTATATCCTATTTGATGCCACCCTCTTTCTTCATAGCCCCTTTTCTCCCTGCACTGTCTCAAGCAGCATCTAACTGAGGTCACCTTTAGACCAGTGACCAGGTGCTGTGTGCTACCGTCTCCCTATAGTGAATACTGTGCTACCACTGTTGCCTGTAGTCTACTTGCTGAGGCTCTTAGAGCCTCTAGACCACATTCCCAAATGGTGGACCTAGTTTGGATGAGACTTCAGTTCACCATATCCTTTTATATATTAGGTGCCCTTTTAAGCTTTAAGCTCTTCAAATAATTGCCTTAAACAAAAGTAATTATCACAACAAGCCTAGGGACAGTTTCATTCGTTTATATCCCCAAAAGATTGCTTCTTGGGGACCTAAGATCATTCAGAGCCTTTGAAACCAAGGAAACTATTGATATTAGGGGATATTTGCCATTTGCAATAGTTGAGCAAATCTGTCTCATGTTTGTGGCTGTGTAGCAAAACTCGTAGATAAAGCTTGATAGACAGTATGTTTTTCTTTGTTGATATTTTTCATAATCCAGGTCAGAAAAAAACAGTGCTTAAAATATTTTTTAGTTATCGTGGCCTTTTTTTCCTGGAAGGAAAGTTTTCTTGTTTACTTGTAACTTGCCTCATGAATGTTCAGCTGTTAACCGAGCTGCAAGCCAATATCCATAAAAATGAACACATTAGTAGCATTTTGCTGGTTCCTGTTGAATTCATGAAGTATGTGGAGGGATTTATGATATTTCATATTTGATTTTCTTTTTGATTTTGGAAACACAATAGGATTATTAATAATAATTATGCCAGATTTTCACAGTTTAGTTTTTCCTCATGTTTTTTTAATGTACAAACAAGTGCTTCCAGATATTTGCCATCTTATAGATTATTAATATAGTTTTTACAAAGAAAATTATGAATATAAAATTAAGTATGAATTAAAATTTATAATTAAAACTGTTTAAAAATGGTTTACAAATTTATGCGTACATAATACCTGTTCCTCTTAGTTGGTTATCAATACCATTGATTGTAACTTGGTGTGTGGATGTAGTGAAAGGAATGGTTCCCCTTCCTGAAGGTCTTCATTCAGAGATTGTGTTGTTATTTAATGAAAATAGTATCCTGCCAGTATATTTGGTGATATAAAAACAAATTGGAACAAAATAGTAATAACAGCAGACACTTATATGCTGGCCCTTGATGTGCTAGTTACTTTACATACATTAATTTATTTAATCTTTACAGCAAGTCCATAGGAGTAGATACCATAGTATTCTTATCTCACAAATTTGGAAACTCTGCCTCAAAGAGGTAAAGTTACTCATATGGTCACACATCTGATAGTTGGCAGAGCTGGGATTTGAACCCAGGCAGAGTGGCTTCAGAGTTCAAGCTCTTGCCCACTTGACGTTTTTGACTTCTGGCAGATTTTGGTAAAGACTGCAAACTGGACTGCCTATTGTCCCAGCACCAGGCATTCTTTCCCCACTGATGCAAAGAGCCACCTGTTTCAAATACTGAATTCCTGCATACTTCAGACGTTTTCTTGACACTCTCTGTGCCACTGATCTACTTGTCTATTTTAGCCCAGCACTAACCGTGTCAGTTGCTTTACGTTGATTCCTTTTAGGAATAGAGTACAAGTAGAATGAAAATGGAAAGGGAAGAAAATGACAGACTAAGGGACGGGTGATATATTGAACGAAGAGGGTAAAGTCAGCATTGGGTCCTGAGAAAAGGAGAGAAGGGGATATAGCAGGTCAGATGGGGCAAAATTACGTTGACGTGTGTTTTAAGTCATGTATGTTTTCAGGATAAATTTGTGGATAATTTTAAAAGTCAGTTTTAAAGAAAAGGCAAAGTTGGTACAGAAATTTCTCAGGTACAAAACTTAGAGACGAGTAAGTTTAAAGAATAAAAAAACGTATCTTTGTATTAATTGAAATGAGCATTTATCATAAAGCCAATTTATAATCTTCTTCTCCATCTCCTGGGATTGCGCAGTGAGTTGGATCATGGTGTGAGAAGAGAGGACGGTTGGTGCCAGGCAGAGACAGAGCTTCACGTTGGGATCGCCCTTCGTTTCTCTAGCTTTCCAGCATTAAATACTTTTCCTTCCCCACTGCTTACATTTCCTTTTCATGGGAACTGCTTTCTTGAATAACGACTTAAACAGGAATAGTGTTCTGCATTTTAAATTTGGGAAATGACCAGTTTCCTGTGCCAGAGAAAAATTTGCACTTGAGACTATTATCTATATAATGTACTTTGTGCTTTCCGCTCAGTCTTTTCTCCATTGTGCCGTGTTACTCAAGTTATCTGATAGCCGTGTAAATTCCTGACCAGCACAATATGTGGTATTATTATATGGGAGACACAATGGTTTACTGGCATCTCTGTATAAATATTTGTATAATATTAAAAATAAGGTAATTTAACAGAGATCTTATTAAGGAAAAAGTTCACCAACATGTTCATGTAAGCTGATGAACTGCTTTTAGAGATCCATTTTACTCTATGTTGATCACCAGTTGAACACCATGAAAGGTACTGCTATGTGAAACGCCCCCAGAAAGATTGTGGGATATTTGAAATATATGTATTTCTTATCTTATTCTGAACCTTATTAACATTTTATTTTCATCTGACATTAATTTCCTTTACAAATATAATGACTTGTGATACATAAAGAATATATTTTAATTTAAGGTTTGAGAATCAGCCTAATAAATTATCCTTGTTTAGTGGTTCTATTGGTGCAATAAGGAGTTGATTGCATCCAGAAGAAATAAGGCAACTTCAAGAGTATTAGTTTCCTTTTCTGTACCTGTCTCTTCTCTAGAGGCCTTCTCTGACTGGCCTATCATTTGACTTCATCGGCCTGTGGCATTCTTGTCCACACCCAGGTCTTGTGGCATCTCATTGAAATCAAAGCTGTGGTCTGACCATGCTTCGCAATACACTGTTCAATTTCTAATAATACCTTGTGTTCTAAGTCATGTCAAAGATTGAGAATATAGACAATAGTCTCTCTTAGCACCTTCTAGTTTGATCCTGAATGAGTTTTTTTCTCAGCCTTCTACTCTTCATGAATTTCTAAATTTCTGAAATGTTTAGAAAGTAAACCTGTGAATAGAGAGATGCACATGTATACCAAACATTTAGGGGCAGCCTGGACTCCTGAGCAGAAAAGATCCGAGACAATATGGAAGATATAATATTTTTTAAATAAACATAGAATTTTCCCCAAAGCCCTGAATTATAATATTTATTTTGATATTAAGGAATTATCCAGAAGTTAGAGTCAGTTGGACTGATTTACAATTAATAGAGGAGCAGAGAGGAGAAGGCAGGGGCCTTACCCTTTAGTTTTCTTCCTTTTAGTGTTAGTAGTAATTATCGCCACAGTAGACGTAACAGAACTCCGGCTGTGGATGTAGTAATAGTGGATAGCGATAATAGCGGCAGTAGCGGAAGTATCAGCTAACATTATTGGGCCCAAATTGTGAGTTAGCACTATGTGAAGTGCCAGCTAGAATTACCTCCATGTAATCCTCTGCACCTCCCTGTGAGGCAGGGATTATTATCAACCCGATTTAATGGGTGACAAAGCTGAGACTTAGTGCATTTGGCCTCGCATAAGTGCTCACTGCAGAGCGAAACTCCTCCACCCCCAGGAGACATCCTGTGTCTGTGTGTGTGTGTAAGTGGGTATTTCTAGGTGTACTGGGGGAGGCATGTGAAGGATTAATTTTGAGGGGCTTCCAAATAGCCCACTATAAACATCATATACTTCCTAAATATTCACTTTTTTGAATTGACTTCTCCCTAGAGTTTGGTGTATCCCTGACCATTCTGTAAAGAGATATCAATCACTCAAAACAATACAAGGAACACAAGATCTTCTTGAATCAAATGATACTTGGAGTGACTACACCAAGAATTCATTGCCAAAAAGTAGCCTCATTTAAAAAATAGTTCAAAATAAAGACCACGGAGTTGTTTCAGTCCGTGAGAAAACTAGCTGTATACATGGTTGTCCGAGTTGTCTCTAGCAAATATCAGTTTTAAGCGTAAATATCTCACTTAATTTTAGATTCCTTCGGAAACTAAGAGTTAAGTAAAACAGGCACCAATTTTCTTAAGTTTATTTTTAAGTATTTTCTTTTCGAGCTTTCTTTTCTCTTTCTCTCATCATGGGGGTACTTTTTCACTGAAATACTTTAAGATCAAATGCTATTTTAAAACTTAGAACAATGGAAAGATCAGTATTAAAAATCTGTAAGAGTCAAAATGATCTTGACAAAACCTCAAGACTGTGGCTGAAAGCTGAAATGGGTGCAGAGATTTCCAAGTCACAGAATTGAGTAAAACAGACTTCATATTAAAAAAAAAAATAACAATGTTAATGTTAGAATACCTGGCAATTAACATTCCACTTTGGCCTAGGGAGTGACAGGGAGTAGTGGTGACTGTGGCAAAATGAAGGGAACATGTGGCTTTCTTAGCTCCAGCTATTACTGCCTTTCAGTTATACAGGCCCTGTGTTGATTTTCTCCATGTGTTTGAAAAGAGGCTATAATTATTGACTTTTTGGTGAACGCTCCATTTTTTTAAATGGTAGCAATTGAACAAATATTTTAACCACATTGTGCTATGTTAAAAAATACTGCTACAGGCTAGACATGGTGGCCTGTAATCCTAAAGCTCTGGGAGGCTGAGGCAGGAGGATTGCTTGAGATCAGGAGTTTGAAACCAGCCTGAGCAAGAGCAAGACACCCGTCCCTACAAAAAATAGAAAAATCAGCTGGGCATGGTTGTGCACACCTGTCCTCCCAGCTACTTGGAAGGCTGAGGCAGGAGGATTGCCTGAGCCCGGGAGTTTGAGGTTGCAGTGAGCCATGATGATGTCACTGCACTCTAGCTGGGGTGACAGAGCAAGGCCCTGTCTCAAAAACAAAAACAAACAAACAAATATCTCTAGTGCCTTTGACATCTGCTTTAGACCAACTCATTGCCTTAGGCCTATGGAAGTTAAGTCCTGTTAAAATAATATTTTTACAAACTGAGCTGTGAAATGAGTTTGTAGGAATCAAAATTGCAAAAAATGAGCTAAAAGTTAAACACAACAAAAGATTAACAAAAACTTAAAAATTAACAAAAGACATATTTAAGAAAAGTCTGTGTTTATTGTTGTATTTTCATGTAGCCATCTCAATAAATTTCCTAATTTTCACTTTTAGTAAATTTATGCACAACTATAATTCTATTGATAATGGTTCTGATTTCTCTTTTATCTTATGTCCAGTTTTATTATTGACTTTCTAGTCACCTATCAGTCATGTTTGAAACCTTCTGCCTTGTACGTAGTTAATGTACCAATCACGTGCTGACGAATGATGAATTACTGAAGAACACAGATCTGTCATATTTGTTTTTTAGCATATTGAGGTCAAATAGAGTACACAAAAAATGTTTTAGTTATCTTCATATCCTGGTCAAATTTCAGCCAAGGGAGTTTTTAAAAAATCTGAAGGATACGATGAAAAATGATCCTCACCTAGGCTTTGAGATGATAGTGGTGTTCACTTTGAATTAATAATTGTTCTGAAAAAGAGGAAAACATCTTTTGGTGGGAAATTGAGCAGATATGAAAAGGCTCTCAATAACTGGGACACAACAAATCCTTTTGGTTCTGAATCATAAGGAAACAATCAAAGGGTTTTCACTGGAGATTTTGACATGCTGTTTGGGTATCATCGTAATCTCTTTAGGCACAAATTTAGTAATCCAGGTATGATATATTCTATTCATAATGTGGTATAGTCATTTTGATTTGTAGGGTGAGAAATGCCCATGAGCCTGAGTCTTAAATGCTACTGAACTACTAACAATAGATTTATTATTTTGTAAGTTTTTAGAGTTTTGTATGGATTTAATGTTGTCATGGCAGTTTAGGGACAAGCTAGTATCTATTCCAAAGATGAAGAAGATGTCGCTCATATTCGATAGGGGCTTTCAGTCTAGTGGAGAGCAGACATGCAAAACAACATGATTTTATAATTATTGTTCTTGTATCGAAAGACATTACTAAACATCGTACAGTGCACCGAACAATCCCTCACAATAAAGAATTATCCAGCTGCTCCAAATGTCAATACTGTCAGGATTGAGAAACCCTGTCATACGGCGATGGAAGAGGAAAAGATTATGAGGCATCCTATATTCCAAGTTGCTGATGAATATTTAGGAATATAATACCCTAGGGAAATTAATGCCACACAGTCTGGTGGTCTTCAGATATGCAAACCATCTAGTCAAGAACTAAAGTCTTCTTCACTCATCCCACAAAAGTTTATTGAGCACTTACCACGCCAGGTATTGCCGTAGGTGCTGAGATCCCCGGTGAACAAAACAGACCCTGTCTGCCTTCACACAGGTCCCATCTGATGTGGGAGCCAGATAGTAAACAAAGAGATGAAATGGAACACTGAGGAGTGGGAAGGGCTATGGGGAAAACAACGCAGAGTGATGCGGTAGGTGGTGCGTGTTTGGGGTCGGGCAGGGAGCATGTCAGCCTGGCTGGTTATGAGAGACCTCTGTGAGGAGATGACATTGAAGCCGAAAATGAGAGACAGCAGGAGAGAGCTGGGTGAAAAACACCTCAGGCAGAGGAAGCAGGTTCTAAAAATGTGCCAAGGTGGAAGTAAGCCTGGCATGTTTGGGGAGGAGCAGGAAGGCCAGTGTGGATGGGGCGGTGGTCCAGAATGGAGAATATGGGTACGACAAAGTGGGGTGGGGGCAGGTCATGTAGGGCCTTGCTGTAGTCTGAAAGTGTGTGTCCCCCCAAAATTTGTATGTTGAAACCTAATCACCAAGATGATGGTATCAGGAGGTGAGGCCTTTGGGAGGTGATTAGGTCACGAGGACTTCGCTCTCAGGAATGGGATTAATGCCCTTATACAAGGGGCGTGAGGGAGCCTGTTTGCCCCCTCCACCTTGTGAGGTCATGGAAGGCACTGGCTGTGAGGAATGGGCCTTCACAAGACACTGAAATGTGCTGGTGCCTCGATCTGGGATTTGCAAACCACCCAGTCTGAGATATGTTCTAGGAGCCCCCAAGCAGACTGAGACTACTCTTGTGAGCGGGGACAAGGTATCTGGATTACATTCTGCATGGGAAGGGACCTTTGGAAGTTTTGAGCCAGGGAGTATCATAGTTGGATTAACATTTTTAAATGATTTTTTTTTTGGCAGCTGTATAGAGAGTGGATTTTAGGGAGGCAACAACAGAAGCTAGAAGTTATACCAATAATGGGAGTCTGGAACGCTAGACCAGGGCCATGATGGTAAGATAATTACAAAAATGTCTAGAGTTGGCCATTTCTATGTGTTTGCAATTTTTGTTATTCCCCTACCTGATTGGCTCCCAAGTGCTTGGCAGTAAGAATACAATTGGAGAATACCTGCATCCTTTTCTTTGTGGGTAATTGGGACACGGAGAGAGGGCTGCTGCATCCCATCCCACTGTGAGTCTTAGGAGTAGCGTGGGTGCTGGACACAGAGAGCAAAGGAGAGACAGAGGAAGGGAAGAAGAGCAAATGGAGTTGGCCGGTGTGGGGAGTGATGCTCGGATGTAAAAAGAGAAAGATCAAGTTTAATTAAATAACACTGAATGATGTAAATTCATGGTGACAAATTTTGGACCCTGGATCTCTGGAAAGCCTTTGAAATTGTTGCCAGGTATTATATGGCTTTCCAAATGTGTGTAGATACTTTATTATTATAGTAAATTCATTGGTCATTCATTTTAGTGCCTACCTTCTAATACACTAAATAATTTATTTATTTATTATGTGTATTGTATATTAGCTGTCTCCCCCCACTAGAATGTAAGCAGAGATTTTTGACTGTTTTGTTTTTTGGAATATCCTATACGCTTAGAAGAGTGGTTTTGAAAGTGTGGTCTGCGGACATTTGGGATTTATGAAACCCTTTAAGGGATATGCAAGATCAAAAGTATTTTCATAGTAGTAATAAGACTTTATTTGATTCTCTTCACTGTGTTGACATTGGCACTGATGGTGCGAAAGCAATGGTGTGTAAAACTGCTGATGCCTTAGTGTGAATCAAAGCAGTGGCACTGAACTGTGCTCAGAGTCACTGTCTACTTCACCGTCACCCACTCACAGTGGGTGGGAGGGGACGCCAGTTTTGCTTAAGAATGTTTTGATAAAAAAGGAAAAATTATCAGTTTTGCTAAATCTTGACTCTTGAGCAAATGTCTTTTTAATATTCTGCGTGATGACTGAGTGCTTCTGTTGCATACCCAAACATTATGTTGTCTCCAGGGAAGGAACTTTGTCTGAGTTGCTATGGAACGTCATATTTATTTGAAATACTGACAGTGACACAAACTAAGGTTTTGTTGTTTAGGTATTTGGCAGACATTTTCTCAAAAAAAAAAAAAATGAAGTGAGCCTGTCATTTTAAGGAAAACAACTGATAGTATTTGATGAAGATGATAAAAGCTTTCAAGTGAATTTAAAGTTTTGGAAAATTTGTTTCCATCGCTGTGAGGTTGACAGCTTCCTAATAGTGAAAGATATTTCTAATGAATTGGATACTGATATTAATACATGGGATTTATTAATATTGTATAATGAAATATATTAATATCTGGAAGATATGTATAACTCGGTGAGCCAATATTTAAAAAAATACAAAGTCTCACATGTGTAAAAGATACCTTCAAAATGAAAGACAGACCAGTGGGTTTAATGTAACAGTATGAAAAGTTCACTGATATAGTTTCAGATTTCACATTGCAGCTAAACTTTAAGAACTACCACTTGCTGAGTTTTGGTATTACAGTAAAGAAGAATATCCACAATTATATGAATAAATTATAGCAAGGAATATATTCCTCCCTTTTCCAAAGACATGTCTGTATTAGGTTGCATTTTCTTTATATAGTTTCACCAAAACATGTCATAACAAATTGAAGCATAGATGAGAATACAGCTGTTTTCTATTAAGCTAGACATTAATGAAATTTGCAAACATCTAAACAGTACCACACTTCTTACTGATCTTATTTGGGGAAAGATAGCTATTTTTTGTAAAAATATGTTACTTATATTAGCATGTAATAGGTTTATTATTGTTAATTTTAAATGAATTTATAAGTAAATGAATTGATTAAATTAATAAGTATTAACATTTTCTCAGTTTTAATTGCTAATATATTAAACATTAGTAGATATTATATACATAAGCAAAAGCTCTTTGAGGTTCTCCCTAATTTTTTATAGTGTAAATGAGTCCTGAGAACAAAAAGTTTAAATAAGAGCCACTTGCCAAGAATAATGCCTGACACAAAGCATAAATATTGTTGAATTTTTCTAGTAGTTTATTATTGATTTATATTTAAATTTACAGATATTAACACCATAACATGTGAATATGTGTGCCCATTTTTTTCTCATGTTACAGGAGGAATTTCTACTCAAAATATTCGGAATCAATCTGTGATAGGGAAGGGTGGGATCCAGTGGACTGGAGAGGTCAGAAAGGGTTTATGGAAACTGTATTAAGAGAACATAATATGAAACTTGAAGGATGAGTTGCTGTCATATTTTCGAGCTTAAACTGCAAACCCTCTCTTGATCCAAATCTACCTCCTAAATCTGCTCTCTGTCAGCAAACCTTTACAGTTTTTCTGTGGTCACTGGCTCCATTTCCTAACCCTCCATTTCTCTCTCCCTCAACCCATTCCATTGGGATTGCTCTGGCTGAGCCCACCAGCGATTGGCCTCCACGCTGTAAAATCATGTCTCTGTTTTACCTTACTTGATTTCTCAACACTGTTAAAGTGATTGACCACCCTTGTTCTTGAAATCCCCTTTTCCTGGTGTCTTTGTTTGTGTTGCTATAAAGGAATACCTGAGGCTGGGTAATTTATAAAGAAAAGAGGCTTTTTGGCTCATGATTCCGCAGGCTGAACAAGAAGCGTGGTGCCAGCATCTGCTTCTGGTGGAGTCTCCAGCTCCTTCCACTCCTGGCAGAAGGCAAAGGGGAGCTGGCGCGTGCAGAGATCACATGGCAAGAGCCGGGAGCAAAAGAGAGCCAGGGGAGCTTTGTGGGAGCTAATAGAGGGAGAGCTCACTCATTACCTTGAGGACAGCACCAAGCCATTCATGAGGGATCTGTCCCCATGACCCAAATGCCTCCTATTAGATCCCATCTTCAACATTGGGGATCAAATTTCCGCATGACGTTCTGGGGGCAAGCATCCATACTATAGCACGTGCCTTTTGCGATACCATATGCTCCTGTTTTTGCTCCTGCCTTACTGGAAGCATGTCTCTGACATCCTTGGTTTCTCTTCTTCTGTGTGACTTCTCAGTGTTGGAGTGTCCCAAGCTTCTGTCCTTGGGCCTTTTGTCTTCTCATCATATACACAGTCTCTCTAGTGGACTGGGGTGGCTGTCTGTTCTCTATCTGTACGCTTCCCCTGAGTTCTGTCTTCGTGCCATAACACTCAGCTCTTGTCCTTCAGCCCTGATCTCCCCTCAGAACTTCAGATTGCACAGCCAGCTCTCTGCTTAAGATCTCTGTGATGGCGATGGTGCCCAATAGGCATCTCAAACTCAGCAGTGCCAGAACGTACAGATCCTGCCACCCCAAACCTTCTCTTGTGGTCATTTCCATCCCAATAAAATAGTGCCACTATCCACCAGATGTTCAGACAAACTCAAATGACAAACTTTTTTCATTTGTTAGGACAAAACACTTATCTTCCTAAGCATCATGATGTGATAATATTAAGTTCAAGAGGCAAAAGGAGAATATTTATTATTATTGTTTTTTCTATTTATTTTTATGAAATGAATGTCCTTTTTTCCTGCAACTGTGCAGCCCCTCTTGAATTTTTCCCATTTTACCTTTATATGTAAAATTTATATATCTCTGTCCATCTCTATCCATGCTAAATAGCCACATTTTTAAGGTGACAGGGTGCTGCTAAGATGATCCTGAATGTAGAATATTTATCTGAGGAATAAGGTTTAGTGTCTGTATGATATGAAATTCGTATTGGTGTCAGATATCTAGAATTAAAAATGTAAACCATTATAATCTGTGGGACTTTTGAGAGTCATCTACTGTGTGCCTGACTGATGATAAGAGTGGAAAGGACAAAAATGAGGTGAGAGAGGTCATTTTGTACCTTGAGATGAAAAAATAAGAAAATGTATTCTGAGCATGAAACTCACGGTGGCCCTTGCTTTCCTTTTGAACTGGCAGCAGCACAGATGGGCAGAAAAGAGAAACAGATTGCTGTCATCTTCCTATTACACCTTAATCAGTTTTTTCATTCTTTTGATTTCTTGGTAGCAAATATGTGACATTATTAGCTTTATTAAACTTTAATTAACATATGCCATTTAACATATGCATGTATCAAATACATAATAAGAGGGAGCAAGTTAAAGAGAAAAAGAAGAGTTCTGCTCTCTGAGTGGGAAAAAAGCAGCCCACAACTAGAGTGATATCTAGGAACGTGTTGTGTGGAGCCATCGTTAGGAGAACGCTGGCAAACTGAGCACACATGCAGGCTGGAAGGTCCTCAGAAGGGCATCTGCATGAGCCTCGCTTCCTCTGGATGTGACTTAGCCCTTCCTGTCTGACTCACCTGTCTCCACATCTTAGCCTTCAGAGATTATCGTGAGCAGTTTGTGCAGCCCTGATTGTGATTTTCATGACTGAGAGGGGAATACTCTTGGGGCACCAGATATCCCAAGTGGTTGGGTGAGAGGGTGTTGTACAGAGACGGCCATTGTTTGACATCAAGTTGAAAGTCAAGGTAAAATAAGCAAACCCATTTTTCCCAGTGACTCACTTATTTGTTTCTCCAGTTTGTTAGTTTCAGTCTTTGGAATAATAAACAGAAAGGAATGTTCATCAGAACACAATCTCTGGACGAACTACATCAGAATCACCTAGGGGTTCCTGCTTAAAATGTAGATTTCTGGGTCCTAAACCAATCTGCCAAATCAGACCTTCTGGGGATAAGGTCTACGTCTTACACACAGTACAAAATTTGAAAACCACTGGCATTAAAAGCTATTTTCCAGTGCTTACTTTCAAATATATTTGTGTCAAGATGAAGATTATATAACTCTGATGAAATTTTGGATCAGTGACAATGCCTGAATACAGAGATAAAACAGTGGATAAAGTCCCTCGCATATTTTTATTACGAGGGTACTAATATTTCCTTGATTAAATGTCCCAATTACCAAAATCTGAAAGGACTATGTAGATACTATTAATACTTGTTAAAGGATGATTCCAAAAACTCTTATTTATTTTTATCTTCAAGAAGGAAGACTTAAACCCTTTGTAAAAAATATCAGTTTTCGTGATTTTGCACTCTCTGCAAACCATCTAAAAATCTGCTTTCCTTTTGTAAAAAATGAGGCCCTTGGGAAAAATAAATGCTTGGTCAAAAATGCTAACAAATTCCAGTTAAATGAAAGGTTGCATATTGTCACGGAGGTTAAGAAGATAAAAAGTCAGATGAAGATGTGGTTTACTTTATTAGTTTGTATGTTCCCTTCTAACTCACATTTTGATTCATTTTTGCTACCTCTTAACTTTAAATTATCAGTTTCAGAATGTGACTGAATTCAGTTTATGAAGAAAAGCTTTATAAATGCAGAGGTGAAGTTTAAGCTTCGCTTGCACGAGAGATTACCTGTTTACTGTGTGGTCAGTATGAAATGTAAACTAGGCAATTAAAGCGCCATGTTATTTTAAGACTAAATGGAAAGAGCTAAATAACGTTTTTGGTGTGAGTATGTGGAAAATATTCAAGAGAAACAAAACTGAAATAAAAATTGAAGCAGAATAATACTAATGAAAATGGGCATTTAAAGTTAGAAAATTCTAATCTTTTTCTTTCACCAATTCTACCTAACTCTAGATAATAGTTCAAAAAATTGTAGCACATGTCTGTCTTATTCATTTTATTTAATGTAGCTGATGTTAATGAGTCGAGGCTGTTAGTTCTCATCTGGCTTTGTAGTTATGGAATCTGAAACATGGGCTGGTTGAATCAGGAATAAAAATGGTGCCAACGCTCATGCTAGAAGTGAGATATTGTGGGTCATTTGATTTTTTTGAAATAGTTTTGTTTCTCTTTGTACAAAAATTATAACATGCTTACAGCCAAATATTCTGAAAATAAGAAAGCATACAGAGGTCACCTTCCTACCACCTAGAGGTAACTACCGATTACATTTTGGCATATGCCACTTACTAATTTTTCTTAAATATGAACACACACTGGCATTACACATTTATGTAGGTTTTTGTTTTGTGTATGTGCATATTGTGTGTGTGTGTATATATATATACACATTATTAAGTGTGCTACTCGGTAAATTTTTTTCACCAGACAATATTTTATAGACGTCTGTTGTATATACACATATGTGTATATATAATTTTCATCACATTCCATTTATGATTGTATTTTGCCACAGTACTCTATAGTTTGAACATATCATAATGTGTTCAATGGCTCCCTTATTGATGGACATTTAGGTTGTTTCCAGTTTTTCCACTTTTGTAATCCTTGTGAAACTCCTTGTGTGAATATTTTCTTAGGATACAGTTTTAGAAGTTAAAGGAAATGCCATTTAAAAATTTGAAATGTATTGTCAAGTTGCCCTGAAATTGTGCCATTTTATACTCTTACAATCTTGGGTTTTGCTATTCTCTTATATCTTTGTAAATGTAACATGTCAAAAATATGATTCTTACCTTAATTTTCATTTGTTTTGATGCTGTCTCCAGCGATTACCTGGAGCTTCTGTGTGCTCTGGGGTGTTGGTGGACTGTCCTGTCCTGACTTGGCAGTGGTTGGCGAAGTGTTCCAGGCAGACAAGGGAAGGAATGATCTTACCTGGCCACTAGGTAGCTCATGGAAGATGTCTTGAGGACATAAACCAAATTTGCTGGATGGAAATTCCCTTCTCTTCTTCCTTCTAAACATTTCCTTTTAAGGCCCAATAGAAATAGATCATTCTACGCTTTTTTTAAATTGCAGAAATAATGGCTTATTTGGTCATAGGTCAAAGCTTAATGGCCATCAAGAAGAGTCTAAATCTTTGAAATACTAATACTAATCAGCTTATTTGCCTACCATAGGGCTGTGGAGAGCCCTGACCTAAACCCAGAAATTTAAATCCTAGCTTTCTAAAAGGTGGATGGAGGAGAGTAGAGAGAAAAGGAAATTCTTTTATTCCTACTTGAAGGGTCCTCCCTGGAAATAGTTATTAGCAAGGATATCTATCTGTCTGTCTATCTGTCAGTTCTAAGAGATTCACTTCAGAATTTCTAACTCTTTGTTTTTTATTAAAAATATCATTTCTCATTTGATTTTGGTCTATTCGTGTTTTGCAAGACTTAGAAGTTTAAGAAACATCTGACTCTAAATGCATATGTTAGAACTTTGTGATCCTAGTGGATAAACTTAATTTATATATATTTGATTATTTTTGGTCTTATCCCAGCACTGTAAAGGAAGTATAATTCCCAGAGAGGAGCAGCAATGCACAAAGGTTTCATGTGTTACAACAAAACTATTATGGTCAACTGTTAGATTTTTCAACTTTGGTTTCCTGTAGAAGAATTAACTTCTGTTCAACACCCAGTCATTTTATTCACCTGATGTTACCTTCATAATATTTTTTCTTTTTTCATGCAGGCATTCTTACACCGAATGAACCAGTGTGCAGCATCAAAAGTCGACAAAAATGTAACAGAGGAAACAGTGAAGGTGAGGAGGTACAATTGGCCCTCGACCCCCACACAAGCTCCCCTTAGGTAAACTTTTCTACGTGGTGTGGTACTTCAGAACCCTCAGCCTCTCTTCAGTTATGCTGTAAGTGACCATGCCAGTTGCTTGTGTCAGTAATAATTTGAAAAAGGGGCACTAGGGTTTGGGGAATGAGACAGGAGTTAAGAGGATGGCATAGAAGTCATAGAGAAACTTTTTACTAAAGTCTGGAGAAAATTTGAACACAGCAAGAAAAATAAACCCGAGAATAGGAACCCAGGTGGCTTAGGAAGGCAGGATGTGTGCGAATGTGACATCCAATCTCTGTGATCGCTACAGAACAAAAGATTTGGATGGTCCACTCAGTTAGGAAGTCCGCATAATGTCTTCAATTCAGAAACAAATATATAAACATTTCCTTTAAACTTTAGGGTAAGAAAATTGTGAAGAGTTTTTGAAAAAAAGTAAAGGATAGTAAATGAAAATTAATTATACTGTAATGATATTCATTTACGTTGTATACACCATTGATATTTACGCTAATCTACTGTTTTATTTTACTGAAAATAAAAAATTTCTAAGGAATTTCTAATGTTCTTCTGACTGTATTTCTCCATAAATTAAATGCCTAACTTTCAAATTTTCCTACCATGGGAATATTTCAGTTAGCGAGCTTTGGGTTGCAAGCAAAAGAAAGCTGTTGTTCAGATTGACTTTGAAGACACTTTCACTCACATCAGGGACTCCAGACAGAAGAGAAAGTTTAGCACTGGTGACGCAGGGAGGCCAGCTGGGTTGCTAGATTCTTTCCGGCTATTCTCTGCCACAAAGATTATCAGCTTTACCCACCGACCCCCACCTCCTGTGGCTGCAAAAGGACTCTGTAACTCTCTCACCTGTCGTTTCCACACGCGGCGCCTTCTTCTAGAGGGAGAAAAGGATTGTCCATTCCAGGGTACCCTTCTTAAGAGCAAAGCCACCCTGCCTTGAAAAGCCTGCTAACAAATCTGCTCGTTTCCTTCCAGCCCATTCTCAGGAAGAGAGTGGGACTGCCATGCTTGGACTGGGCCACCCAGGCCTTGCCCAGACAGCCAGACTTGGTCTCCTGGTCCCCAGAGTTGTGTTGGAGTGGAGGAGAAGTCAGACAAAATTGGGGCCCTGCCAACAAGATGGGAGGAAGGCACAGGTGTGGGGTTTTCAGCTTGGAGAGAGAGTACTATACTCACAGACTTGTTTTTGTTTTTTTTTTTTAACTTGTTTCACTACTGCACTTACTTACACATTTATTTACTTACAGATGTTGTTCTCAAACATTGAAGATATCCTTGCAGTACATAAAGAATTCTTAAAAGTTGTGGAAGAGTGCTTACATCCCGAACCTCACGCCCAGCAAGAAGTGGGAACCTGCTTTCTTCACTTTGTAGGATACATTTTTGTTTGTTTTAAAAGCTCTTTCCCCCTAGTTTTGAAGGTTTAGCTTTTGGCACAGTAGTATGTGTGAATTTAGCATTCGAAGTAAAATCTGACACCAAAAGTTTGGGGTCTTTTAAGGCCAGAGAAATCTTCCACTTAGAGCCAGAAAAGGGGAGAGGGCCTCACATCATCCGTTTTACTCAGTGAGGAATAAACAGCCTTTTCTTTTCCCCGACAAGTTAGTTCTTCGCATCCTCTGTAGCTTTGAATTCTAATGAATATTCAGGCTGTTCATAATGAAAGGATTTTTATGTTTCTCTCAAACATAGAGCATTTTTCTTTTGAGGCAGAAAACCCTTGCCTTATAATGGCACGACGAGCCTTTTATTGGTCAGAATGTTCCCTTGTTAATCGACTTGCGACAAACCTGGAGGTGAACGAACCCGGGAGGCCTGTGACTGACGGTTCTTCAAGGCCCTGTCCCCCAGATAGTTGTCCTGAGCAGTGCCCAAGGAACCAGCCAGCACTGAGCTGTTTCAAATTGCATATCCTGTGGCTGGATGATCATTTTCATCTCTTTATACGTGAAACCTGAAATTATTTAAGCAATCAATTTGCGAAGTACAAAGCCACCCTATATTGTGAAAATTGTTTTCAGAACTAAAGGACATTCATACTAAAAAAGAAAAGAGTGCTGCTATTTATACCATTCCATTGATGCTAATTTTGAGAATACCAGTTTGAATCCATGTATTTATCAAAATGCTACACAATTCATGTTTTATTTAAAAATGGGTAACAGGATTTTGTCATAGAATCAAATTTTGTGTGTTTTAAATTTTCCATTTAGTCTTTCTAAAGGTTTCTCTATATAATTTCTAGATCTATCTTTCTATATGCAGTGAGCAGGCTCTGTATACGTTCATTTTATAATCAGAAAATATTTCATAAAAATAATTGTACTAAAGGGAGAGGCTTTCTCTTGGGCGCAGCTGGAAGCCACGGTGTTTGTGTCCACTTTCTCAAGACTGCTCCCCACTTTCACAAAAGAATTGAAAGAATCAGGCTCTTCTGCCAGCTGGAGTAGTTGCTGTCTCGGTCCAGGCCTGCACATGGGAATCTCGCACCCTGACATCTATTTCCTTAGTAACACGTTATGAATCTGTCATCCATGAATTTAGCTAAACTATTTCTGAAGTTTGTTTTTTTTTCCGACTCCTGCCATCTCTTGAGATAAGTGATTCAATACATTCTCTGCTGGCTGTATAAAATAGCACTTAAGTGTTTCTAAATGCATGCCTTGCAAATTTCAAAAGGCATACTTCTCTTTTAATATTTGATCAATACATTTTTTGTGTCTTCCTCTGTCATTAGTACTGCTGTGATAGATTAGCCACTTTGAGAAAGTCTAACAAATGAAAGGGAGCTTAGAAATAATGATGGTAAAATTTTTATTTTTTTTGCAAGAATCCCCTCTATCCATCTGCAAAGCCTGTTTATTTTGTTTCCATGATCACTTTTAGGGACACCTCTGAATATAGTGAAATACAGTGAAATCTCTGTATTGATCCTGAATCTGGAATCTGGACACTGCCCTTGTAAATGTCCACCGAATGTCCTAGTATTATGGTTCAGAGCTACATAGAATTGTCATTCTTTTACAGTATGATGCTATTTGAAAGTAGCTACTATTTCCTGGCTTTTCTGTACTAACAAATATCTCTCTCTGAAATGACCTCTCAGATGGAGTGTCTTCAGGGTCTCCCATTATCTTAGTTACTTGTTGCTAGATATTGTCCAGTTTGTCAGTGTCGCTCTTAAACACAACTGTCTAGATTGGTGTGTATGAACTGCAAGGTACTATGTTTCTCTATTCCCATATGATCTGGCTCTTGCTTTTCTCTCTACCTAAAATGACTTTCTTCCCTCTCTCTGCCTGGGAATCGTAGATTCATCTCACTGGACCTTGCTCAGTTATTACTTCCTTTTTTCAATTTGTGACTAAATCTTCATGGCAAAGCTAAATACTCTCTTCTCTGTGCTTTGCCTCCCTTTGGTTCATTTATCTATTATTGCACTCATCATAATGGCGTAAAATTGATAGATGTCTATCTCTTTTTCTAGGCTATTCTTCATGGAGCAGGAAAAATAAATCAATAAAATTTACATGTATATGCACAGAGTACAGCTCTCGAAATATAATAAATGCTTAGTGAAGCTTATTTATGCATGTCACATAGGTTAAAATTTCAAAGTGGTGAATAAAATGATTCTCATTTAATCTTACTTGAATTCACAGAAAGACAAGTTTCGTATCTATGATGAATATTGTAGCAACCATGAGAAGGCACAAAAATTGCTTCTTGAACTTAACAAAATAAGAACAGTCCGGACTTTTCTTTTGGTAAGTGTGTATTTATGTGTTACTGTGTGTTGATATTTGTTGATAGGTGCAGAAAGAACCAAGAAATAGCATGAATATGGTATGAAAGTCTGTGGGATAATTCTTTTAGCATCTCTAGGAAGCTAGAATCCTTTGATAAATATGAGAAGTGAGAGCTGGGATAAGCTTGTATATGGGGAAATACTGCTAATGTCCTCTCCTGGTTGATTAGAGATTGTTTGTGAAACCCCACAGGTTCCTAACGAGAGAAGAACTTATGCCAGAGTTCTTCATGCTTTATAGTCCCAACTCCCTAGCGTTTCATTTACTTCTGCTGAGAGAGCTGTTAAGTAGGGCAGTGGCAGGAAGGAAGTAAATCGTAGATACAGTAGAAAATAAATGTGAAGATTGACTTTCTCTTACGTACATTCATTCCTTATTCAGGTTTCATAAAAACAGCAAGAATGTATATTTAATTTCTTTAGGTTAGCACAAATAAATGCACACTTTGGCAGTTACTTGGACAATTTAATGGCCAGCGAGGAGCAGATTGTAAGCCTACATTTCAGTGGTATTCAGCAAATTGTGGCATTGTACAGCCATCCCCCAAATCCAGTTTTAATTTCCATCACCTCGGAAAGAGCCTCAAGTCCCTTTACAGCTCATCTCTCCTCCCATCATTAGCTCCATCAACCACTGATTTGCTTTCATCTCTATAGATTTGCCTTTTCCGGAGATTTTATATAAGCGGAATCATATAATGTAATCTTCTGTGCCTGACTTCTTTTTACTTAGTAGAGTGTTTTTGAGGTTTGTCCTTGTTATAGCATGTATCTATTTTCCATTCATTTTTGTCACTGAATAGTATTCCATTGTGTGGCTATCCCATATTTTGTTTACCCATTTGCCAGGTAATAAACTGGATCTGGGTCCAGTTTTGGCTAATATAAATAATGCTGTTATGAAGATTCATGTACAAGTCTTTGTGTGGATGTTTATTTTAATTCTCTTGGGTAGCTACTAAGAGTGGGATTGCTAGGTTGTATGGTAAGTTTACGTTTAAGAAACTACAATATGATTTGCAGGTCTGGTTGTGCCTTATCCATAAACAATGTATGAGTATTTCAGTTTCTCTATATCTTTGTCAAGACTTGGTATTATCAGTCTTTCTCATTCTAGCCATGCTAATAGGTGTATAGTGGTATCTTGTAGTGGTCACTGTATTTTGCTAATGACTAATGGTATTAAGCATGCTGTCATGTACTCATTAACCACTAATATATCTTTTTTTGTGAAATGCTTATTCAAATCTTTTAAATTGGGATGCTTATCTCATATTGAGCCATAAGTATTTATTATTTTGGATAGAAGTCCTATATAAGATATATAATTTGCAAATACAAGTTTCCTCTTAGTGTGGTTTGTCTTTTCATTTTTAAAATATTATCTTTTAAAAATCAAAAGTTTTAAATTTTGATGAAGGCCAATATATTAAATTTTTTCCATTATGATCATATTTAAGAAATCTGTATTCAGGTTTTGTACTTATTTTGTTAAGTTTTTTTTGTAAGTATTTTATTCTTTTTTGATGTTATTGTGATTGGATTTGTCTTAATGTTATTTTTGAACTATTTATTGTTAGTATATAGAAAGTCACTTTACTTTTGTGTATTGATCTTATATCCATGGATCTTAAATCCATGTATTGGTTAGGTAGTTCTTTTGTAGGTTATTTAGGAATTTTGCATATGTCATCTGAGAAAAAGACAGTTTTACCTCTTCTTTTCCAATATGGATGCCTTGGTTTTTTTTTTTTTCCTTGCCTTATTACACTGGCTAGAATCTTCAATACAGGCTGAATAGAAGTGATCAGAGCAGGCACCTCTGCCGTGGTTCTGATCTTAGGGGGGAAAACTTTCAGTCCTTCATCATTTAAGTATGATGTGAGCTATTGGTTTTTAAGTGGATGTCATTTCTTAGGTTGAAGTTCCATTATATTCCTAGTTCACTGAGAGATTTTATGTCTTAAATTATCCAGTTATTGAGGATGGATATTGAAATCTCCAAGTATAATTAAGTTGTCTATTTCACCCTTCAATTATGTCAGTTTTTGTTTTATGTATTTTGGGGCTCCGTTGTTAGATATGTACGCATTCATAATTGACATTTGAAGTGCCCTCTTCTCCCTTTGTTAGGTATTTGTTAGGTACTTCTTATATGCCAGTCACTCTGAGAGGCACTGCAGAAGTCAGGTTTTGGCAAGTTTCAAGTCTGTTTCTTGGATGGTTTGCTTATGAGGCTTTAAGTCGGAGTCAGTTTCTCTTGACCACCACTTTATGGTCAGCGGAAGCTGCTTTAATTTCACCTCACTCTGATTGCTGATTTTGAGAATTCTCCATCCGCCTTGCTTCTGTGGACAAGACCTCTTTCTCTGACGCTGGGTGGCCAGTATCTTTGGTGAAGTGTGATAGCAAAAAGTGACTTAGAGATCACCGGCTTAAAACCTGTGAGTTTTACAATGAGAAGAACTAGAATTCTGAAATCAGTCTAAATTGTATTACTAGTCAGTGGCCGAGTCTGAGTTAGAACCCAATTGTACTTATGCCTACCTTTCTGTAATACAATGTACCTTTCTTTATAAGCAAATCTATCTGTCTATCCATCCATCCATCCATCCGTTAATTCATCCCTCTATCGCTTTCTCTATCTTTTTCATCAGACTTCATACGCAGGAGAATATATGCGAATTAATTTTTAAGATATAGATTCAAAACACATTTTGGGATCTGTAACTAATGTAAAAGCCCAGTGTTTCTCTTTGTCTCTCTGTGAATGTTATTTGTGACTGAATATACTCTTCTTAGGGAAAGAAGGTATGTGAAGACATATGCCTTCACAAATTCTCAGCATTTTATGGTAGAAGAAAGTTTCACAGCCTAAGATTTAAAAAATGTGGCTAACAACAATTATTTTCACCACAGAACTGCATGCTGCTTGGAGGACGGAAGAACACAGACGTTCCCTTGGAAGGATATTTAGTAACACCAATACAAAGAATATGCAAGTACCCTCTCATTTTGAAGGTATTTTATGCGTGACCTCAACTGTAGCCTTTTCCTTATACCTGCATATTTTGCTGATGATCTTTTAAAAGATTTTTCCTTTTAGAAAGTATGACATTCTAAAGAAAGGGCAGACCATAATTACTGGGAAAAATGGCTATTTTGTCACAAATTTATTTATAGTGTAGAAAATACATTTTCAGCAGAAAAGCCATTAAAAGAGGCTTTTAGTGCTCTTTGTAGGAAACATACTTGTTTGAGTTTCATTTAGAGGAAGTACATTAGTTTCAAGATAGATCCCATTAAGTTCATTATGACCAGTTTTACATAGCACATCATAGGGCTCATTATTTTCAATAAATCCACTGATGGTATATTTTTTGATTTCCTCAAACTTTGGTGACTTTGAGATGCTAACGAAGTTAAGGTCAAAATTACATAATTTCAGAGCCTGGTTTTTAAATAATTATTACAAGGGAATGATGTGGGTCACGTGGGACAATAAATGATGAAATGTAGGATGAGATTGGTAAGAAAACATGGCCTCTGGAAAATGGAAACACCATGCTGATGGTTCTAGGTGCGCTGCCTCGTTACAGTAACCAACATTTTTATTATGAAAAATTTATTGTAATATATTAACTACTGCCCATACTGCAAGGATATATAAACAGGTAAGGATAGCAATTTTTGAAACTACGTGTTTTGGAAACATCAGGCATTTTGGGGTGGCGGGTAAGCACATGAGCTCTGAGTTCAAATCCCAAGTATTCTGCTTACTAGCTGTGTGACTGAGGCATGTCATCCAAACTCTTAATGCCTTGGTTTTTCATTTATGACACAGATGATGATGATGATGAAATTATAGCATAGACCTACAGAAATGTGTGTGTATGTATATGGGTGTGTATGTGAATACACATATATGTGCATATATGTGGTTATATAATAATGATTAATTTGACTATTTCATATAAATCATTTAGCATAGAATATTATTCATAAATGTGAGCCATTACTGTTCTTATCTATTTGATTATGATTTATTTTAATATATTAATTACTACTTGGCATCCAGATTTTTAAAAATACTTAGAGATGCTATGGACTGGTATTTTTATTGATTTGCTTTTTAAGAAATAAATGTTATGAGTTTGAGCAAAACATACATTTTTTGTTATAACTCTTGTCAATTACACAAATTAGATATTTGTAAAATTTGTTTGAAAAGGATTGCTCCTCATTTAAAAAAACAAGTCTAAAGTTGGCTGGGTAAGGCATAAGAAGCTGTGGAGAGAGGCTAATACAGGGGTCTCCAGTTTGGTAGAGCTCTGGCACAGTCTTTGGAGGTTAGGGAGTATTGGTGCATATGTGCCTCCCATCTTTCCAAGAATCCCTATACACCTCTGGCTCAGTGCCTCGATCTGCATGTGTACTCAAACTATACTTATTCCTGATTCTGATTTTGGAATCTTAGAGGATTTGTTTGTTCTAAGAATAAACAGGGATGGAGATAATAAGAATACATCACGACAGAGTGGTTGTTCCAAATCACTCCTTTCTGATTAGGGTTGACCTCAGGTATTCGAATTGACCTTTCAAAAGATAGCATTGTGAACACATCCTTGCTTAGCAAGGGGGAGGTCAAGTTCAGAGCCCCTTCAAGCAGTGGAGAGATGACATCCTTTCCACCTTTTAGAAGATTATTTTTACAAAGAAACATGAAAAATCTATTTACTCAGGTAGTAGCTATATTGGTGTTCATGTTTGTCTTTGTGTACTATCAGATGAAAAATTGTGCTGGGATTCTCTTTGATTTTGGGTGACTTTATTTATTCAGGGAAAAATATCAAGTGGATTAGGCTGAAGTTTTTAAAAAACAGATACATTGGTATTATTTGTGGAATTTGAAATTATTGAGTTGGCCAATCAACACAGGGTTCCTAGCAAGTAACTGCCAGGTTATGACTGACAGTCTCACTTGCTATTTACATTATGTAAATTCATGTCTCAACTCCACAGATACCCATGGGGCACAATTCTATTATATAAGGCCCCAAATTAAGGCCTGCAGACTGACTTGGCCACTTCACAAAATTTATAGATGCACCCACTCTTTAGATTTTCCAGAGAAGCCTGCATTTCTCTTTATTGGGTTTGTGGTCCAGCATAACTTTCTAAATGTTGTCTTGGGAGTGATATAATGTGTATTCCTCTGATGTTAACTCTGCAGAACAGAGTGCGAACATATCAGATGTGGGGTCAGTGTGTATGGCAGAATTTTTAGCAGTAACAGAACTCAAAAGAGTGTAACAACTGCATATTTTCCCCCATTATATGTAGAGAATTTAGAAAATTATTTCCAAGAGTTGCCTCGGGATTTCTGTAATTGTGTTAGTGACGTGATGATGGCAACTGTTGTAAAAAACAAATGACTAATTAAGAAGCAATGTGGTCACAACTGTCTAGACAGTGGGTGAAGATGTTTAATTTGGTGCTTCTAAAAACAACTAAAAGACCTTTTAATATGTTTAAAAGATTAAAGATTATTCTAGTTTTGATGAATGGAAAAACAAAGCCCCCCCCAAACTCCTAAATACCAAAAACAAAAAAGGAAGCTATTAAGGAGTATATGGCAGTTCATTCATGACAAAAAATGAACCTATGAACCTGAGTAATTGGGGAAAACAGCATAAATTGCTCCGTTAGTGATGGAGTATTGTAGAATTTATAAATTATTTTGCCAGAGTATGAAATATTAGTTAAAAATTTTACTTTTTATGATGTATTTTTATAGTTTCCCCAGAAATGTTAGACAATGAAACATTTAAATTATTTTTGAAATTATGAGACATATTCATTTGAAGATTTATTAGTCTGTGAAAGACTAGAAAAATGAAATTAACATATAAAGATGCTTCTGTTAGAGGAAAAGTCAAACTTAAAAAAAAAAAAAATCATACGCTCCTGGTGAGATATTTGATGATTTGAAAGGAGAAACCCAACTTAGTTTTTTGAAACAAAATAAAGTTTGAGGAAAAAATTAAAGTGACTGCAAAGTGTGCATTGAGGTAACGCTTATTCATTGATTCGACATTTTGTTTTTGATCTTAATCTTAGAGGAGTTTGTGATGTCGCTTATTAAAGTGGCTCTCACGATCTTTGCAGTTTTCATTTCCTGGTCAGTCTGAACCTGCTGTACCAGAAAGCTGGAGATCAAAGGGTGATTTGTTTTTTTGTGGATAAACAGGAGTTGCTGAAGCGGACTCCACGGAAACACAGTGACTACGCAGCAGTGATGGAAGCCCTCCAAGCCATGAAAGCTGTCTGTTCCAACATAAATGAAGCCAAGAGACAGATGGAGAAATTAGAAGTTTTAGAGGAATGGCAGTCTCACATTGAAGGCTGGGAGGTACATTCACTTTGCTCAACAATCAAGCTTAAAATAGTTTTATGTAGCATGTTATGTGCAGAATTCTTGGTATTGGATGGAACCATAAATGCTCATTTTCTAGATACTGCTAGAGGACTACAATCAATTCTGAAAAATGCTAACTTTCATTATATTCTACAATATTTTATTTATTTATTTATTTATTTATTTATTTATTTATTTATTTATTTATTTATAGAGGCAGGGTCTCACTCTGTCACCCAGGCTGGAGTGCAGTGGTGCAATCATAGCTCATTGTAAACTTGAGCTCCTGGGCCTCAGCAGTCTTTGCACCTTAGCCTCCTGAGTAGCTGGCGCTATAGGTGCACAACATCACACTTGGCTAATTTTTAAATTTTTTGTAAACTTGGAGTCTTGCTATGTTGCCCAGGCTGGTCTTGATTTCGTGGCCTTCAGTGATCCACCACAGCCTCCCACAGTGCTGATATTACAGGCATGAGCCAGAGCACCTGGTCTTAAAATATCTTTATGGTGGCAATTAATTGGCTTAACCTTGCCCTGAAGGTTTGCGATGGAGCCAATAGTTTGTGTGGCCCATAAGCTTTGGTATTTCTGCATTTGTGCACCATGAGGATCCTTTTTCCTGCCTTACCTTTGCTCAAGAAGTACATAGACTGAATCCTCGAGAGAGCAAAGATGGGGAATAAGGTTCACTATGTGAACTTCCAGACTCTAAATTAGGTGTTCGATGTTGAATTTCATTTTAAGTCCACTTAACCTCTCTAAATTTTGATTTCTTCAATTCTAAAATCAAGGAGCTGGCTCTGATTTAGTTTTTAAGGTCCATTCAAAATGAAAAATGTTATGATTCATGAGTCATTGAGGAAAAATTTTAAAAATGTCAAACAAGCAGATGGAGAATATGGCTGAGAATCTATAAAATGTTTTCAGCAACGGTAACTTTGAATTCCAGTTATTTCTTGGGGTTAAAGTCCTGTGTTACTTCCATACAAGGAGTAACTTAAAATTCTGTCTTTAAATTTCCTTAATTTAAATGAGTATGAGCTTTGGACTAGGTTAAATTTTTTCTTGTTTATAAAGTAAGCAGTTAAGGTAATTTTTAAAAGTGTAAAGAAGATTGAAAATGCTCCCAGCCAAATACTGTACCACATAAAACCAAGTGGATTGCTTTTTATCTTTAAGGCTTTAGAGTTGAATTTGTTTTTTATCTTCAATATGTTAATTTTCCTTTGGATTTAAAATTATATCCATGCAGATATGCAAAGAAACCTCAAACATTGACCTTAAGGAATTCTCCTGCTTGTCCACTCTGTGCTATGAATCTTTTAAAATGCTCACGGGGATCTGCCTTAGCTTCCTCTTTGTCTATATTCTTGCATTTCAAGTGTCCAGGGTGACCTCCCATTCAGTGTGAATGCTACCTCTTTCAGTCAGTTCCAATGGTTGTGTGTTTTACAGTTGATTCATGATGATAATTCCTTTCCTGGGAAGCCGTTGTCCTGCTGGGATGAGAAAAATGGACTAAAGTTTGCTTTTGCAGTTCTCTTGTCACTCAAACATTGGAAGAAAAACTGAACTTGCTTTAAATTGCAGGATTTGTCAGTGAAATCTGCCAGGCCTTTTACTAAAACAAAACCTTCAGAAACTTTTTGGTATTCTAGGGAAATGGAATCTGTCATCGTTTTGTTTCATCCTGGTGTATAGCCTAAAAATCGAGTCTATTGCAAAAATGAGAGATTCCTTAAACATTATTAATATTGTTTGTACAGTACGTACCAGTTACTGAAAGGGAGAATATATATGGGCTGTAGTGTGTCACATGGAGCCCACAGCAGAGAGTACCTTTGCTTCATCAGCTTTGGTGGTTTTATAACACTGAGTGCAAGAGAAAAATGGGGCATTGAGACAGAGGAATTCTGTGGTCTATTCAGGGAAATCAGATAGAAATATAGTTCCAGTAGGCACAAGGGAGATAATATGAAAATCTGGTTCCAAGAAGGGTGGCAACTTGAATCCTACTTGAGTAGGATTTGACAGTGATTGCAAAAGACATAGCCAGAGATTTGGGAGTTTGGGGACTTTAGGGGAATGCCTCAGCTTGGAGCGGGCCCAGCCAACGAGTTGCAACTTGTAATAAAAACTCGATTGCCCATCCTGGTCCACAACTCCAGAGAAGAGGGAACTGTTGGTTCCCAGACCTGGTCCCTTCTGGGGAGTTTAGGAGAAACTGCTGGTCTCACAGGACTCTGTAGGGACTTAGAGTCATAGAGGCTGCATTCAGGCTGTGGGAGGGAGTGGGAATAATTTAGAGAGCTGTCTCTGAATTGCTTACGGGGATCATTGCTCAGCCTGCAGAGAGCTTTGTGTATACGTGGAGTGGCTCCTGTGGGGTTAGGACAGGGCCAAATGCAGATGTAGGGCGGCATGACAGTTACAGAGCACACAGAGTTCCTTGGAGAATTTTCGAGAGTAGGACCCTTGTTTTCATGCTGGGAAACAGCTCCCTCTCGAGCTCCTTCCAAGAGCTCCTACACATGGTTCAGGACCACCTTAGAGAGGACACGCACTTGCTAAAGTAATGAAAATTATATTGAATGGGATCCAAGCCCTGCGCACCATGAGTTTGCACTATTTCCATTTTAGGTGGATTATACTCTCACATAAATCACTTAATTATCCAGGGTCTTATTTCCCATTAATCAAATGAAGCCATTTTTACGGTAAAATCTCTCTCGGGTAATTTACCTATTTAAATCTTTTGTGCTACTAAATTATTTACATTCCTGTATATTGAATTTAGGTAAACAAGCCATAGAAATTTATTGATAGCAAATCATATGACAGTGAGAAACGCATGGCTTTTGAGCAGACTTGGTTTTTAGTCTGGACTCTAACCCTTTGTTTGGGATAATACATCACATCTCTCTTACATACGGTCTGGATTATTGCAGAGGTCAAATGAAATCAGTGAGAGTGCTTTGAATACTGTAAAACATTATGAAAAATATTAGATAGTATTTTAAAGCTTCGAGAAATTCTCATTTGCCTAATATATGCACCTACCTACTGAAGTATTATATTCCTTAATGTTATATGGTTCCAAGCAACAAAAACTAAGAGAAAAATTAATTTAAAAGATATTGTATAGTTCACAGAATCCGTAGAAAAGCTACAGTGTCAGACTTGAAAAGAGCATCATCGAGGCAGCTGGAACTGTTTGGTAGTCTCATCAGCAGCGTAGCTCAAATGAATAGGCTCTAATAATTTTTTCCATTTTTATATTGCTACACTCAAGATTTGAGATCAAAATCCAAGATTCCACTAATTTTGCTTGGGTAAATTTGCTAAGGGGAGGGCAGAGGTCCTTGACTGCCAGTCATCTAATTCCCTTTGGGGAAATACTGATCCTCTGTTGTATGCATTAGAGTCTTAGCAAGTCTCCACAGTTTGCTGAGGAATTATAATCCCCATTATACAGATTTTTAAAAACCGAGGGTTTTTTAACCTACCCAAATTCTTACAACTAACAGGTGGCAAAGTTTAAATTGAAAATAGGCAGTCTGAATTTAAGCTTATATTTCTTACCATGTGATATTATAGCCAATCAGATAAACATTCTGTGAATTCTTTGGATTAAGTTTGTTTTCCTGCTTTTCCTTTAAAAGTAAGTTGATTATAGAAATCAGGTTTTTGTCAGTATTTATGTGGTAACTGCCACTGCAGAAGATCTATGGCTTATGTTTTAATTGTTCATTTTTGAAGTTATGTCTTTTCTTTGTATAACTTATTACATCTCAGTCATTTACATTATGCAACATTCAGAACATTCCACAAGATAGTATAACGAAGGTAATTGCAGGAAAATGATTAATGTGCTTGGAAGAGAAGTCTGTCAGCTGTTTGATCAGAGTCAGTGATTCATTTCAGAAAACAAGACCATCCTCAGACTCAGTCTGCCTCTTGGGTTGATCAATTGTGTTGTAATGATAACGGCAGCCTTTGCAACCATCCTGAAGTATTGTGACAAGGGAGTATCAGTAAACATTACATCCTTTAGTAGTTCAGCTTCGAGTCCTTAACTCGCCTGTTTGGAATTGATCTCTCACATCTAGAAAAAAATATCTCAATAAAAGATGAGAGGAGGAATTATTAATCTATGAAGGTGTTGGGGAAAATGAGCGTCAGGATAACTATTGTGTTTTGGAAAGTAAAGAGAAACAGAATTGAAATTTGACACCTCTTGATTACCTTTTTACGTGGAGAAATAACAGTGCTACAAGCCCATTTTAAAAGCACCTCTTGTAATTTCATGGATGTGTCTTCCAGAGATTGGCGATGGGACCAGTTTCTTTTTGTCCTCTGTTCTAGGTGATTTGGTAGATACAACTTCGTCTACTGCCTTGAGATGGAATTGATTTATAGTTGGTTCTTGTTACGTGAGGATAGGTGATTCTGGAGAAAGACCACTGAAAGTAAAATCACTTTAAAAAGAGGAACAAAATTTCATATTAAGTGGGAGAGGGGGAAAGTTTGATAGGACTTTATCTTGGTAAAATAAAAATTTATATTATTAGTTTGATTTATCTTATATGTAACAGAATTCAGTTTATGATTTTAATTAATAATTTGAACTTCAAAAAGAGCGAATCAAATGCTGAGTCTGGTTTTTTTAAGGGTGGACGTCATACATTTTATGACAAAATTATATGATGAAACAACAGGATATTGTTTATTCCATGGTTGATTTCAGAGTGTTTTTAAAAGATTTTTTTGTGAGAATATTCAAATGCTTCATCAATTTTTTAAGGGGCTCCTTTCCTATAAAAATTATTCTCTTCTGAAGCACCCGTCTCATTGTTCTCGTTAATTTTCTTTTCTTCCACTGTGAATGGGTCTAGCTTTGTTAGATCTTCCTCTGCCGGTGCATCGTATATAAGCGGAGAAGTTTCAAGAACCCCTGTCATCCTTAATCTTTTCCAAGACTGTAATTTCTCTCTGCAGTCAGTTTGTGTTTTTCTGATATTGACATGCAACATTTAGTTGACAAGATGAATGAGAAAGACCCTGATGTTAAGCAGGGAGTACTGAAAATGGAGTCTAATTTTATATGTGGTCAGTTAATTAGTAAACAGTTTCATACTATTAATACAATGAGGCCAACTTGCTAGAGATTTATACCAGGACAAAAAAGTTTAGCATCTTGCCTAGCGTGTTATAGAGATGTTAAAAACTGGATTTTAGTATTCGTCTAGATATAGTCGTGTATGAGTTGCTTAACTACAGGATACATTCGGAGAAATCTGTCATTAGGTGATTTTGTCATTGTGTTAGTGTTATAGAATGTCCTTACACAAACTTAGATAGTATAGCCTACCATACATCTAGGCTACATGACAGAGCATATTGCTTTAGGCTATAACCTTGTACAGCATGTTACTATACTGACTCTATGTTGAATACTATAGGCAATTGTAACACAATGTATTTGTGTATCTAAATATATCTAAATATAGAGAAGTTACAGTAAAAGTAAGGTATAATATATGTATTATGTATAATTGTATAATATATGTATAATTATATAATATGTGATATGTATATTATATATCATATGTCATATATAATATATACTTATATACAGTGATATAATTTATATATGATATACTGTATAATACAGTATTATATATAGTATATAGTATATATTGTATACAGTATATTATATATAATAT
>CAUYSK010122970.1:0-41188 GCA_963575035.1 Avahi laniger | reverse complement strand
TTAATTTCTTTCTATTTTTTTGGTAGAGATGGGGTCTCGCTCTTGCTCAGGCTGGTCTCGAACTCCTGAGCTCAGAACGATCCGCCCACCTCGGCCTCCCAGAGTGCTAGGATTACAGGCGTGAGCCACCGCGCCCGGCTGATTATCATTTATGTTGCCTGTCATGTAAGCTTAAAATTGAATTATCAGGATTTAGAAGATTAATTTTTTCTCAATCAGTTTTGAAATTTTCTTTTAATTTTGGGTGTTCTTTTTTATTGCTTTTTCAAGCAAGAAAGAGAGAGATTTTTTGGTAAATAAAAAGACAAGTTTACTTATTATCCTGTCTGTTTTTAAATGACTCATCCATTCATTTCCCTATTATAGCATTTTCTTTTGTAGCTTAGCACATGGGTGACTAGATAAGTTTTAACTAGCAAAGAAATACTATGTTCCTAATTCTCTTGATAATTCATGACCTCAAACTATAAAATTATATTCTTTTGCAGTATCCCTTTTACTATTCAGCGACTGTGTGAATTGCTAACAGATCCAAGGAGAAACTATACAGGAACAGACAAATTTCTCAGAGGAGTAGAAAAGGTATTTATTTTTATTATTGGAATTATATTAAAGGTAATAAAACAGATTTCATAAAAGAACATTGAATAAGATCTGTTCCAGGTACCTTTTCTTGAAATAGGTTTTCCAGCCTACTTTGAGTTTTTCCTGAGTTTTCTAAGTTGTGTTCTGTATTTCAGAGAGAGATTTAATGGAAGGTGGCAGAGGAGGGCTTGTGTGGTGATCATTTAAGCTTGGGGAAGCCAGTTCATTATTTTTGGAAACTCGTTGTACACATGAACATATTAAAGGTTCTGAGAAGTTCTACAATTGACATTTTAACTTTTCAGTAGAGTGTTTTGCAAACTTACTTACCCATGGAATTCATTTTCTTAATTCTGAAGTGCAGAGGTAGACAACTTTGGAAACTTGCTAGTGCAAACCTTTTAAATTAGGTCTTGAGTGAAAAAATGCAGGTAAGATTTAGGGATAAACATTGGTTTTTTTTTTGTTGTTGTTGTTTTGTGTTTTTTGTGGGGGGTGGGTGTGGAGTGTGAGTAATAAGGGAGAAGAATGACATCATTCTGGACAAAGAAAACAACATGATGAATCAAGATGTTTGAGGGAATGAAAAGTAAGAAATTGACTTGTCTGGAGTGAAAAGCAAGTGAATGAGCCATGGGAGGACCAAGTGTTACTAATTCTCAGTTGATGATTGATGCTAAAACCTAGTCCAGTGTTCATTTTAAGGTTCTGATTCTAATTAAAAGCTTTACCCTGGGAACAGGGATTCAAAACCATTACTTAGTCATTTAGTTCTTAGGACTTTATTGGATTTATATGTATTGTTTATCCTTGGTACCCTCAATTGAGTGAGATTCCCAAAGGCCAGGGAAACTGAGATGGTTCATTAATATTTATTTTTCAGCTCTTAGACTTTTAATAATTACATTTTGGAGCTCTTTGGACACAGAGGCAATATGTCACAGTAGTCATACCAAGAGCCCTGCCTTCAGATCAGGGCTTCAGTGCTTCATAGTTGTGTGACTGTGGGCCAGTTACTTAACCTAAGCCTCAGTTTCCTCCTTTCTGAAATGTGGAAAATAATAGGACTGTGATTGGGTTTAAATGCAAAGCACCCACTCTGGCTTATAGTAAACTTTCAGTGAATATTGCCTATGATTGAAATAATTATTGCCAGGATGATTATAAGCATATTGCAAAAAAGGTTTGAGTCTCTTTCCTTGGGATACATGATGCTACACTGGCAGCTCTGGATTGGGTATTGCTTTATAAGGAAAATCATTTCACTTGGCCCAAATACTTCACTCTCTAAACATCTTTGAGTGATTCCATCTAAAATAAGAGAGCATAGTTCAATTCTATTACATACAGTATGTGATGTCAGGGCTCTAGAGTAACTAGATTAGGGTAAACAAAAACTAGTAAAAAAAAAAATTTGGCAGGGTATTTTATTTTGGCCCTTTGTTATTGTTTTAGTTTTTGTTTTACCAGTTGTCATTTTTTACTGTTTTCTTTTATTAGTAAAAGTAAATGGAAACAACTCACCAGGGGAATTGTGAGACATTAAAAACAAATGATTAAATTTTATGTCATAGTACTTTTAAAATAAGGCAAAACTTTCCTTTGTATTACTTTTCCTTATAGTTAATCACCAATGTTTGTTGTTACAGAATGTGATGGTTGTTAGCTGTGTTTATCCTTCTTCAGAGTGAGTACAGAGATTTTTTCTTTTTCTAGTATATTATTATTGTATTCTAATTGCTATGTTACTTAAACATTATTCTTAGATTACATTTATTTTACATGTAATTGCGATTACATTTATAAATACATGTGAACCTGCCATCCAATCCCCAAAGTGGACTATTACCAGTAACATTACCTGTGTTTTTTCAGAAAAGAGACTTGGATTAAAGAGATTGGTAATATGCTGTAATTCTAATATTGTTGGATTTATGTACTGCCATGACACTCAGAGCCATGAGATGCCATCCTAGATGCCTGTCCTGGGGCATGTGTCCTATGTTTAGAATAGCTACTTGATGACATTGCTCATCGTGTTGGAAAAGTGTCTCCAATTGTTAAGATTCATATATATCAAAGTTAAGAACTCAGTTTAGGGCATCATTTCTCAGTCTTGGCACTGCTGACATTTTGGACCAGCTTAATTCTTTCTTCTGGGTAGATGTCCTGGGAAATTATAAGAGGTTCAGCAGTGTCCCTGGCCTCTACTCACTGATGCCAATAGTGTTACACACCTCCAAATACCTGTAGACATTGCCAAATGTCCTCTTGGGGTGCAAAGGGCAGGGAGAGAAGGTTGCCCTCTGTTGAGAACTGTTGATTTTAAGGTTAAGCTGCCTCTGCTTTCCTAAGAAAGTAACAACGATGAATTTGTTTCTAGAACTTTCTCAAGAACATATCTATGTTGGTAAATGAAAAACTGAAATCATCCCAAAATAATGTTTCTTGACATACTATGTTATAGAGAAACTATTTTTAAAAAGAATTACTTCCCTTTATATGAGCTATTTGTTTTGCTAATGAATGCGAGGTATTTTTGGAAGAAATTGTAAAAAAGTGCAAAATTAAGTCATGTTGACCGAAGTTTTTTTTTTTTAAATTACAGTATATGTTTATGTTACTTCTAATAGTTTTTGTTTGAATCTATCTTTTAGATCCATGATTCTAACCAAAATTAAAGAACTAAACCCACCCATAAGTGTATTTTCTTTTCTTATAGGAAAAATAATTCCAATAGTTTAAATCGAATGAATGGTGTTATGTTTCCTGGAAATTCACCAAGCTATACTGAGAGGTGAGGTTATTGATTCTTAATATCCAAAGAGTTTGCATTTGCCTGATTTCGAGTAGCAGACTCAGTATGCTTTTGGAAAATTGGGCATTTTATGGATGATACAGTGTATACCACACAAAATTAGCTAATGCAATAAGGCATCTGAAAACAAACACAGCAAATACTTATGTGACATGTTCATATAAATATACTGTGGGAGGGATAACTTTTTACAAAAATAGAAAATGATGTTCATTTATCTTATAGGTCTAATATAAATGGGCCTGGAACACCCAGGCCACTTAATCGACCAAAGGTTTCTTTGTCGGCCCCCATGACAACAAATGGTTTGCCTGAGAGCACAGACAGCAAAGAATCAAACTTACAGCCAAATGAAGAGAAAAATCACAGGTTTGTATGTGTTTTATATTAAAAAACAAAAAAGTTTTCATTAAAAGTTAACATTTATTAATGATTTTCAACATTCATTACTTACTGTTTATAATATACTATTCTGAGGGATAGAACAAGGTTTTAATGTGATTTATAGGAGCTGTGGCCTCTGTTTGCAGCTTTAGCTGAAGATGAACATAGAACAGACTTCAAAACTGCTAATTCAGGAAAATTGTTTAAAAATAGGGTCTAAAAAAGTAATGTAGTTATGGCATTTTTTGTTTTTGAAAGGTACTTAAAAGAGAAAAGAACTTTGTGAATAGTTTCTCATTGTAAATCAAAAAGGAAGCCTTTTATTTATATCTTATTCCAAATTTTCTTTTAAAAATGTGTTTTTTTTACATCTCCTTTTATTTGCTATCAAAATGTACTGATAGGAATACGAGTTTACCATCTGGTTTTGTTTTGCTTAAAAGCATAATTTACCAATAGACTTCAATTGGTATCTCCATAGATCTTTAGTTTTGCATAGAAGAATCCAGGGTACTGATGTCTTATCTGGGTACATGCAGACAGAATGAAGTTTACACCAAGATAACTGGCAAGCAGGTTAATTTGCCTTCAAACCTGGGTCAGTTGCTGGAGATGGAATCAGAAATCCTCCCTACCCTTACTCCTCAAGGATGGTTAACTGAGTAGAAAATGACTTTGTAAAAAGTCATTGACAGCCTCAGAGAGAGATTCCTTAATTCTTATCTGCTTTGGTTTATTCTACAAGTTCTGTATGCTAAATGTCCATTTAATTTTGTACTGTGACTATGCTTTTTTGGGTTTTTAATTATACAACTAATGTATAAAGCATTAAAATAATGCTAAGATATATTCCACCTTCTTTCAAATCTTTCTCTCTTCCCCCATCTTATTCCAAATTTTTTTTAAAAAGTATATTTGTATGAAAGACTTGTATTATAGGAGGATATTTAACTAGAGAATTGCACAGAAAGATCATGTAACTTGCTGACTAGGTCCTAATAAGAAGCTTTTTAGATTGTCTTAAAATTATTCTCTTGTATTTTTCTTTGATCAGATGTTATAATTTAACTTTGACAGTAAGTATTAGACCTTAAAAATGAAAATATAGAAGATGAGGAAATGTTATTAATGACACTTTAAAAAAACATTTACAGTGACTCTCCGACATCTGAATCAGTTTCCTCAGTGAGCCCTATAAAAAATAAACATCCACATGAAGACGCTGGGGAAGCTGAGGGGCATGAGGTAAAAAGACTCAGGTTTGACAAAGAAGGTGAAGTCAGAGAAATGGCCAGTCAAACAACTGCCAGTGAAATTTCTTCAGTTATGGTAGAAGAAACAGAAGCATCATCTTCATCTCAGGATAAAGACAAAGAAAGTAGTTGTACCAGGCAGCACTGTACAGAAGACGATGAAGAAGAGGATGAAGAGGAAGAAGAAGGTATTTAGAGACCATCTGTAAAAGGGTGGAGTAAGGAGATCCTCAAATTCTTATACTTCATTTTTTTCATGAAAGAATTTAACATAATGGAACTCCTTATAATGCTGATGTTGGGCTTTTCTCCCACCTGTATGTAGTTGCTGCAGAATTTCAGGGGATATAATTTGAACTATAGAATATCACAATTCATGAAACTTAACTGTGGAGGTATTTTGAAAATAAAATTTAACTACAACAACATTTGCTTATTTTTAGAGTCTTTTATGACATCAAGAGAAATGATCCCAGAAAGAAAAAATCAAGAAAAAGAATCTGATGATGCCTTAACTGTGAATGAAGAGACTTCTGAGGAAAATAATCAAATGGAGGAATCTGATGTGTCTCAAGCTGAGAAAGATTTACTTCATTCTGAAGGTAGTGAAAACACAGGCCCTGTAAGTAGTAGTTCTTCTGACTGCCAGGAAACAGAAGAATTAATAGGATCCAATTCCAGTAAAACTGGAGAGATTCTCTCAGAATCACCCATCGAAAATGATGATGAAGCCACAGAAGTCACAGATGAACCAGTGGAACAAGACTAACTATTTAGAAACATTTAGATACAGTATTTTACATACAGTTCTGGTTTTAACACTGTATAAAACTTTTATGTAAAAGTGGACCTTTAGTTTTACAAGAGAAGCAGGTTGTAAAATAAAGAGTTGTACATGTAAGAACTGTGAATATCAGCTCCTCTGGGTCCTGCTTACCGCTGACATTTTTTTTGGTCTGGTCAAATCAGTGGTTTGTGTATAGATTTTTTTTTTAATTTAGAATTAAAGTTTTTAAACTGGAAAGTAATAATTATAATTTTGAAAATTTTTTGAAATTATCACATTTAGTTTATACATATGCAAGAAAGCTTTTTGTCTTGTCTCTTTCTGATAGCTCTAGCAGTTTTCATATTTTGGTCATAGTTTCAACATTTTAACATGTGAATTATAGGGTTTCATGCTGGTTTCCAGATTTTATTGTTTGACTATGTACAATGGAACTTTAAGTCATATATACATATATATAATATTCTAAGGGGGGAAATGTTATATTTTTCTGTTTCTATAAGAGATGAATACAGTGGATACTTTTTCTATTGGTAACGATTGAGTTCACTTCTTTCAGAAGACATTTTCTTTCTCTTCTGAGTAATTCAGATAAAATCTGGCCCTTGTGAAACCCTGGAAATCTTAAGTCTGTTGAAATACCAGGTTAAACACATTCCAAGAGATCTGTTCAAACTGAAATTCTTTTGTATACTTCTGAGGTGCCTGAGGAAAAAAGACTTCATTATTTATGAGAAAATGTGCTTTATCTTGGAAATTGTGTTCAAACATTAGCTTACTGCTTTGTAGAATGAATACTTATGAAGCTGACATGAGACCATCTCAGAAGAACCAGACAGGTTCCTTGACCTTTTGCTTGCTTTTCTGAACATTGTGAATATTACACATTTCTTCCTAAATTATTCTAGAGTATGCAAATGTCAATGGTATGAAACACCACTGTACTGGAAGAATTAATATATTACTTTAGTCATGTACCTAAGCTAAATGACTGAAGCTTTAGGGGTGCATAGAAACCACCATAATTTGTATAACATTTTGAAGTGAATTAAATATTTTTGAACATTCTTCTTCGACAGCCAGTGTTATATTTTTCAGATCAACACAAAGCACAATGATTACTCTAAACTCAATATTTTCAAATTCACATATTTAAAGTCATGCAAGCTGCAACTTCCCTGTCAAAATTACTGGCTGCCAAATTTATACCTGTTTCTTCAGCTGTACTTTTTGATATTTAGAATTTTTAAATTTCTGTAAAGTAGATTTTGTAGAATGTAATGTGTTCGCTGCCTTTGTGAAGCGGTATATAATTGTATAATTTCTGTGTGTAAACTGAATGCTTGGGCTTTCAATACAGTATTCATATAAAGCAATAAATATTAATGTTATGAAATATTCGAGTACATTTTTATCAAAATATAAAAGAATCCCTTTTTTAGTTTCAGATACCTGAAGTACACAGATGAACTTATAAAACTGATGCGAACAATTTCTGACACTGTATCATATGTTTTTGGGTGATTTGGGGGGCAACCATAAGTTTTGCATTTTGACTACTTAAATTGCTACGGCTAAAAACACCTAAATGATTCGGCTCCTTTTATGTTTGTAGGGTAATGTACTACTGACTGACTGACTGTCAGGTTAACAGCAGCTAGGTGATATATTTATGAATGAATATGTCTAATAGTTGAAATAAAAACTAAATATTGGTTTACTATACCCAAGAGGGGGAGAAAAATCACACATTGTAAATTAAAAAAATTTTTTTTTTTGCAAAAAAATGTTAAAGTGAAGCAGATTTTAAATGTGACGTTCATTTGTAGTGTCCTATTACTTTATTTTGTTGAGGGATATTTTTACAATGAGAATAGATTTTAAACATTTAAGTTTAGAAATTTTGAAATTTTCTTTAGAATATTTATGAAATTACTGTCAATAAACCTATTCTTTAAAATCCTGTGACCTTTTGATATTTTTTATTTTAATTGTGCCATGGACCATTTGTAAACAACTTGATTTTTGTTGGCTATAAGTTGAAGATTTAGCATCGTGACTTAAGGTCTGTGGTTTTATTTGTAAACTTGCGATTGCTATTTTTGCAAGGGCAAATGTATTTCTTTATTAAATAAAGTACAATAATGGTGAATGTACCAAAATGACATCACTTAACTCTATGAGAGATCTACATTTTAATCTATAGTTTAATAGTTTTAATATTTATTAGATATTCATGTTGATCATAGATCAAACTTGTTGCTGTTTATACAGATAATTGTAGAATGCTCATGGAATATCTTCTTTAGGATAGGTGGAATACTTCTATAGTTAAATTGGGAAACCTTGTTCAGCTGGTTTTAGATATTAATGGCCATTTGGAAGTAAATTTCCACAAATATGCATAGGTGCACTTAACAAGGACTTTGCTTAAATAAAAATGTTCTAATAGTAACTGATTTATTTGTGAACTTTTAAAAGGCTAATTTTAGGCATATTTTCTTAACACATATCAAGCAAAGTCCTACTAAAAGATCTTCATTTAAGAATCAAGACCTCAGTGATTAAAGATATTTTGTTTTTGACCTTGAGCAGATCACCGTTCCTGTGATCACTGTTACCTGTTCCTATAGACTGTAAACCCAACATTTAGAAAGAATTGGAAGATGCTGATGAGGAAATTGAGAATACATATGTAATATTTTTTTAGCACTTTTCCCTTTTAAAAAATGAAAATATTATCGCAAATTTTTGAAAAATATATCTTTTCAGTCTGAAAATGTAGCAGACCAGAAATAAGTAGTGAAAATGTCACGTTTTAAATGTTGATTATTAGATCAATTTATTCTGCTTAGGGTTTATTGTAACTACACCTTTCAGAAGTGTGTCCGGAGCAGTGGAATTGCTGGGCAGCGAGCCATAACCCTCTGGCTTGGAAAGGTGTCTCAGAAGTCCTGGGCCAGAAGGTGTGGCCTGTTAAAGCATAGAGGTTTAGAGTATTTTGTTTTGCCGGTGTAGATAGGCATGTATTTATGCATTTTTGCATTTGTAAAATCAGCAATTTTTCAAATAATGTAAATGTAATATACTAGTTTACTTATAAAGGTACTTGGGCAGAATCTAAAGCTGCTACAATGTTTGATTATGAAAAATGTAACTTGTGGTAAGGATGAAAATGCAACTTGTGGAACCAAAGGAAATAAAAATTTGGGGTAGTGTTTCAAATTGTCTTCTGAACAGGAGTCTCTTAAATACATTGGTTTTGATAAAATGAAGGTCAGTTCTCTTGAGATTTGTGCTAATCATAAAATGGATGAATGCAAAAACACCTTGTAATTTCATATGGAATTATTAAAATCAGGTTTACTGGGTTATTGGCCTAATAAAAATGCTAGTATGTATTGGTTAGAATACATCTACTAATTCACATTTAAAAAATAATCAGTACACTTTCTTCAGAATTTTCTTTTATTTCAACTTGGAGCCTAGATTACTTTGCCAAATAAATGTATTATTTTCGTAATGCAATAAAATATAAATTAGAAGATCTTCATGTGTGGAATTACTTTATTTACCATAATAGTTCACCCTGGTCCCCTCCCTGCCTACCTCAGATACTCGAGGCTCCACAAGCACCTGACGATCGATGGGAAGGAAGCAGTGCATGGCGTTATTACAGCTGTTTCCGGAGTGGTAATACGGTGTGGCGGCAGGGAGGCTGCACCTCAGTTGAATGGACAGTGTGGTTCTTTGCAGGCACTTCAAGACTGATTTCTGACAGAAATCTGAAGTCTGGACTTCAGTAAACATTTCTCCATTGGCGTAATTTGACACTAGGCTACATGCACAGATCTACAATGTTGGTGTATCTAAAATGAAACACCAACATTTTAGAAATCCGACTTTCAGACAACTACGTGGTAAGAAGTATAGAATTACCCAAAGCGGAGAGGAGGACTATTTTCAAATCTGGATTCTCATTTCTTTATGCATATAATTGCACAGTAGGTGTAGTAGAGAGTAACATCTATGGCCCTGAACTCGGAGGAGATGGAGTACTAGTCAGCATGTTTCTAAACTTTGTTGAATAGTTTTGACTTTCAGCTTCTCATTCATGTTTGAGCTCTGTGACTTTTCCCCACTAAATTTTATTTACTAAATTGTATAGCTAATAGAGAGTTTGGGGATCATAATAGGAAGACTGATTCTCCCACTGGGAGTAAGATGCATGATCTCTGGCTACTGCCCTCTCTAAAAGGAAGACTGTACTACTTTCTAGCAGTTTGGGAACAGTGTTTTTAGTTTAAAATTTAGCCATGGAGTTTGTGGTCTTTGGGTTTGCTTGTAAAGTTTTCAGGGTTTTTCTTCCCAAAGGTAATTTTTTAAACTAAAATAATGACTATACAAAAATGCTGGCAATTCCCTATATACTGCTAGTCTGTGAACTCCACTGTTTTGATCATCTTTATAACCTCACAGGCTAGCCTCATGCCTGGTAGGTGGTAACAAAATTGAAAGCAAGTGGGCTGGGTGGATAGTGCCTACACAATCCACTTTGGATTCGTAAGTTTGGCCATTTCGAGGATGCCGAGTTCAACGTTGAAGCTTTTCTTTGCTGCTAGGTTTATGGAGTTGGGAGTAGTACATGCTCTTGGATGTCCTTGACTGGGAATCAGCAGGAAATGAGCAGATTCTTCACTGGGATGAGACCAGCTACCTCTGACCTATACAGAAAGCACAACACCCTCATCTGATAGAAGACAGGTGCTTCCACAAGTGGCAAGTCGTGTGATTAAAACACTGAAGTCTGCTTCAGACATGGTATAATGAGACGTGATACTAGGTCAATGATACTTGCATGAAGAAATTTTTTGTGGTTGAGCAGGCTTGTGGGGCTTTTAATGCTGCTTATGTTGTTGTGAATTTGAAGATAAATATGAGTTTAGTATTTTGTCTTTATTTTGGATCATATTTTTTTTCTTTGCGTTCCGTGCAGTGCTGTAGAATGGAAGGGTAAGCTAAATGGTTACCAACAATTCCCATGTACATGTAGGAATGCATGCAATTTCCCACTTTCAACCTGGGTGAGTAGCTAAAACTAAGTCACTGGTTTGGAATTCAGAATACAGTTCTCTTATAAATTATTTAAAATGTGGCTAACTTTCAGACCACATTTTATTCAAGAAGTTGTTTAGTCCCTAATGTGATTGTAGTATAGTCTTAAGTGTAGCAGTTGTAACGTTTCTACTGGAAAAATGCGGGTCAGTTTGTGGGTTTGTCAAAAAAATGCCTCTCCCACAGTTCGGGCAGTGCAGGTGAGGACTGCAGGTAGAGGTGTGGGGGATACAGCAGCTTGCCGGATACGTCAGTTACTTTCAAAGTCAGTGATTTAGCATAAACTGCTAAATATCGCTCAGTATTTGGTGATTCGGAATGCAACAGAATTTGCAGTCTTGTCATTACGATGTTTTGTTTTTGTATTGAATGTTAGAAGTGTACTAAGGTATAGGAGGTGGGTCTAAATTTCAAGTATATTTCGTAAGTTTCCTCTAAAAATAATAGAACACTAAAAATTCCAGGTGTTTGAGTATTTAGTTTTAATTTCACAGTACTGTATTTATGGTTATGCAGTTTCATTTATGCCAACGAATGGAGGTATGAAGAGGTACACACAACATACAGATGCAGAAACGCATCTGTCTCAGGTGGCAACTTGGATGAGTCACTGTGTATTTGGGGGGGCAAAAGAGTAGACTCAGTCCAATTTTAATCTTTGAGGAATTCAGTCACCTTTGAAGAGCGATAAGCAATGCAAGATTTTAGCTAAAGGTGGCATGCGACTTGAAGAGATGCACAGGAGAGCCATGTTAGTGCAATTGTGGCAGTCTGGGAAGGCTGCTCGGGTGAGGCGGGCTCGGCTTGGCCGTCGATGAGCAGGACAGGGAGGTAGCCCAGTGTGACGGGCAGAGAAGAGAGGCAGGGGAGTTGTAATGAGATGGGTTAAATCACAGCTTCACCGTCCCCGGCTGAGGCATCTGTGCTAAGTGACAGTATTTCTTTGAGCTTTAGTTTCTTCATTTATAAAATGCGTATAATATCTACCTGGTAGGATTGTTGGGAGCATTAGGTTAGTATGGGTATAAAGCTAGATCTAGTCCAGAGTCTGATGTTTTCAGGGAGGAGAGACTAGAGGGAGGAGGGAAAAATGCCTGTTGTCTCTGGGGAAGACAACAGGTTTTATTGGAATCAAAGTCCAGGTTTCGATCTTGGTCAATACCAGGATAATAACAGCAAGCGCTAATTGGACACTTACTTTATCCTTAGCACATGTCATGTGTTACCTCGTTTAACCTTTCTGTCAACTCCATGAGGTGCTAATACTGTGCCCATTTTATGGATATTTGAGGTAAAGAAAGGCAACTTGCCTTGGCCCCTTCGAAAGTGGGAGTCCAGGGCTCTGACTCCAGAGCCCGTCATGCTTGGGTGCTGCTGGGTCTTGGGAGCCTCGCAGAACCACGGTGTGGGTGGCCCCGAGGAGGTGGAGAGCAGAGACACAGCCATTCCAGGTGTCAAGATTCTCAGCACCACGTCGACTGCCCATGTTCAGAACGTCCAGATGCTCCTTGCCGTTCACGGCACGCCACCCCAGCTCTTGGTTTCACATCCCACGTGCTTCAGCATCTGGCTCCACCTGATCTCTCTAAATGGATTGCCCGTGTTTTTCCAGCTAGATCTTTTGGAAACATAATCTATTTTTTAAATTTATCTTTAAAACTAGGTAATTTACACCTGGTGAAAATTCAAATAGAACAAAATGGTATATTTCTGTGCCACGACCCTTGCTTCCAGCTCCTGTGGTTATACCCCTCTCCCTCACCCCACAGGCAAGCTCTCTTACCAGTGGGCAAAATGCTCAAGGGCAAGGATCGTGGAGCCAGATTCCCGGGGTTTGAATCCCTGCTCTGCCATTTGCTGGCTGTGGGATCTCCACGCATCTGTAAGACAGGAGGATGAGTGCCTGCTTCGTAGGGCTGTTAGGACGATTAGCGTTAGAAAAGTGTCTGTCAGCTAGTAAGCCCTGCATGCAGATGAGGTCAAAAAACAGCGCTTTGCAGAAATGTCCTGTGTCTTTCCTGAGAAAATGGTTTATACCCTTGCAAGCACAATGTGGTCATGACTCCCTCTCTGCCGCTCCCTGTCCATAGTGAACACACTCTGCACCTGTTAGGTCTGTCTTGATGTTCCCTGGTCCTCGGTACCGAGCTGAGCCAATGACGGAGTGATCACAAATGCAAAGCAATCCCACACAGTTTATTACCGAAAAGAAAGAAACCATACAAACTGAAAGTAAAGAAGAAAGCTACCCAAAGTGAAAATACGTCCCAGGGACAGGAACGAGTCAGTCTCCATGAGGCGAGAAAAACGTTGAGGACCCCCAGATGGTTTCCTTTTATTGGCCTGGTCCGGGGAGGGCCTCCAGGAGGTGTGGGATGGCACAGAATGATTCTCAGGTGTTCTGCATTTTCCTGCAGTCCCTTCCCCTGATTGGTCCCCAGCTTCTCCACCTCTAGGAGCCACCCTCCTGGCCTGCAGATTTGATCCCTGCCTAACACACCCATTGAGATGCACTTGGTCTTTTTTCCTTCCCTATTTTTTTGTGATACTTTCAGATCTGTACCTAGAAAGCTACTCCAGTCATCTTAATATCTGCAGAGTCTTTCAGTGTATAGATGAACCATCATTTATTTAACCAGTCCCCCTTTAAGTGACCTCATGGTATTTTGTCTTGCCATTATTTGCTCTGTTCAAGCAGTTTGAGACTGAGACTTAAATTCAGTCCCCTCCCAGAGGAAAGAACAAGCCATTAAACTCGTCTTTACAGAAGTACTATACTAAGCAATGTGTGAAATAGGCATCCTTGCCCCTAGGGATATGTGGTGGAGAGAGCAGGGAGCATTATCTGGTAGGCAAACCACATGCTGTATTCCAAGCCATCTAAGATGGTCAGGTACACTATATTCCGTGTAAAGTAAGAGAATAAGCCGCCCACTGATAGGGGACATGTGCCTTAGTGATATTCCTGCACAATGCTTGCACCAGTCACAGCCATCTCTCCTGACTTGACATTTTTATTTCTTCTGAGGAATTTTGCAATTTCTCCATTGTTTGCATTGCTTTGGCTTGTGGTGGGCGATCCTGCAATAAAACAAAATGTAGCTTCATCTATTTGTATTTTCCTTTCTTAGGCTCTGCAAAACTCTTAGCTATTGTTTAGCAAGAAAATATGGAATTTCAGTCATTTCCACAGTGATAAATAAATATGTGCTTCACCAATGTCAAATTTACTCCTCGCTGCTATGTTTCCTCGACTTTTGGAAGGGCATGCTAACTTTTTGTCTCAATGTGGAATTATAGTGTAATCCTTCTAAAGCTGCGGTCCCCGACCCCGGGCCATGGCCCGGTACCGGTCCATGGCCTGTTAGGAACCAGGCCATGAATCACCACCTGAGCTCTTCCTCCCCAGCCCCGTCTGCGGAAAAATTGTCTTCCATGACACTGGTCCCTGCGCCAAAAAGTGCCTGTAGACCGCTGTTCTAAAGACCTTTTCAGTGGCGATTAGTTTCAATAGTGTGGTGCATGAGCAAAGCACATACCTCGACCGGAGTGACAACCGTGTGAGTGCGCAGCAAAGACCAACTTTGCATGTGCCGCTGCAAGGGCAGCGGCCGCAGGGACCGAGGGATGCATCCGATTTCCCAGAAGATGAAACCAGCATCCGGGATGAATCAGCATCCCGGAGTCGAGCATCTCGGGAAGAGTCATCAATCAATCCATGCAGTGATCTGCTCACTTGTTCATCCATACATATTTATTAAGGAACTGCTTATGAGTCCGGCCCTGGGGATGGAGCAGCTAATAAAAACAAACAAGTAAAAATATATGTAAGATGGTGATAAGGGCTGTGAACCGAAATAGGAGAGAAGCAAGGAGCGTGGAGGAGGGTAGTTCAATTTCAAATTGAGTGTCTCCAAATGACATCTTATGTTGGGTGTGGTGGCTGTCCCCCGCAGAGGGCTCGGTTCCCTTCAAGGCAGCGACTGTTGGTCTCTGAGAACTCGCTTGCGTCTTGAATGGAGTCTCGCTAATTCTTTGATCTTTCTCATACTCACGCACTTTCTTTTTCTTTTGTGTTTAGAGACGGCTCACTGTCACGCAGGCTGGAGTGAAGTGTTGTCGTCACAGCTCACTGCAACCTTGAACTCCTGGCCTCAAGGGACCCTCCCACCACTTCCTCCCAAAATGCTGGGATTACAGGGGTGAGCCGCTGCTCCCAGCCTCATGCACTTTCAATTAATAACTAGATTTGGCTTCCTAATAATGTAAACTTAATTGTTTTCCATTGCTCCATAGCAGATATTCAGAGATACATTTTTAAATATGAGGAAATACACATATTTATGAGCATGCCGTCACATTCTCTACTACCCCCAACCCTCACCCCCACCCAGGTGTTCACATGAGCTTGGAACATGGCTCAATGTTTGTTAAATGAACAAGTGAAATCATTCTTTCTTGTAAGGAAAAAATGAGACTGCTTTAAATGGTTAAAATGTCAATATGGCATAAAGCTCTCCTTACCAGCCTTGTTCTTGCCCCCAAACCCTCTATAAGTAACCATTTTTATTTGTGTCTTGCTTTTTCTTTCATTGTTTCCTGATGTAAATACAAGCAAATTAAAATATATAGTCTTAAGAGCTCGGCAAGTGCCTGTAGTCCCAGCTACTCGGGAGGCTGAGGCAGGAGGATCGCTTGAGCCCAGGAGTTCCAGACTGTAGTGTGCGGTGATCGTGCCTGTGAATAACCACTGTACACCAGCAAGGACAACAGTGTGAGACGCCCTCTCTTTAAAAGTAAAATAAAATAAAAAAATACCGTTTTATTTCCCTTTCTTACACAAAAGTAGCAGCAGCATACTAAACACGCTGTTGTACACCACGCTTTGTTCACTTAACACATCCTGCTGCTTACTTCACACTCCATGTAGAATCGTGCTCGTTCTTTCTCTTCCACAGAGTGGACGTATACTCCGCTTGCTTTCAATCTTTGGCCTCTACAGTAAGATGCTTCAGTGAATAACCTTGTAAATATGTCATTGGATGTGTGCACAGCAGTGTCTGCAGGATGGATTCCCAAAAGGGAGATCCTGTCCAAAGGTAACTGCTTCAGTCATTTGGGTAGTTCCCGTCAAATTCCCCGTCACAGGGGTTCCGTCGTTCTGTTTGCCACCAGCGGTGTGCAGGGGTGCCTGTTTCCCGTGGGCTCACCAACAACGTGGTCCTTTCACAGGTATAAGGGATTCTGGTATTTTAGTGTGACCCCTCAGTTCATGTCCTTTGCCCATTTTTCAACTGTGTTGTTGGTCTTTAGAATTTCTAGAAAATTTTGGAATTTTCTTTTTCTTTGTAGAACAGGGGCTCCCTTTGTTGCCCAGGCTAGAGTGCAGTGGGCATCATCATAGCTCACTGCAACCTCAAATTCCTGGGCTCAAGAGATCCTCCTGCCTCAGCCTCCTAAGTAGCTGGGACTACAGGCACACAGCTGGCTAATTTTTTTGTTTTGTGCAGATGGTGTCTGGCTAGGTTTCTCAGGCTGGTTTTGAACTCCTGCCTCAAAGGATCTTCCTGCCTCAGCCTCTTAAAGTTCTGGGATTATAGGTGTGAGCCACTGAAACCTGCCTAGAATTTTCTTTAGAATTTCTTCCATATTATGGAAGTTAACCCTTATACTGAGATATGATATACAATCATAGTTTTCTTCTAGTTGGTCTTTTTCTTTTGGTCTCTGCATGACAAAAAATCATAAGCAAAAAATTGTTTTTATGTATTTGAATTCATGAGTTTTTTTCTTTCAGTGGTTCTGAATGTTTATTATTTTTAAAATGGCTTCCCCTATTTTAAGTTATATGATCTCATTTCTTACTAGTTAAGAGTGCTTTTTGTCCTGATATGCAGTATGAGGTTTGGATCTAATTTCATCTTTATGGCCCAACACGATTTATTAAAAACCTCATCTTTATCACACTAATTTGATATGCTGCCTTTATCACATAGTAAAGTCCTGGTTGCATTAGATGCATTTCTGGACTTTGTAATTTGTTCTGTTGTTCTTTCTACTTGTGTGAGGATACCGCATTGGCATGGTTGCTGATGTTTATTTATAGAGTGTTTATATTCTAGTACAGCCGGTTCCTCTTTGTTATTCTTTTTCTGAGTTTTCTAGATCGAGTTTTGCAGGTTTATGTTTTTTCAAATCAACTTCAGAATCAGCTTATGTGATTCCAGAAAAATGATCTCTTGGTACTTCTATTTGGATTGCAGTACACTTTAAAACGAACTATGGAAGAATTCTTCACGATGTTTTGAATCTTTAACCAAGAACATGGTATATCTTTCTATTCATGTTTACTTTTGTTCTTAATCCTCCTGAATCTTTGAAAAAAAAAAAGCTTACTTCTGCGACTTCAACAATTTTTAAATTTTGGAGGTTTGCATGTTTCTTGTTAAATTTGTTCCTGAGGGCTTTATCTATTTTATTTTCTAACTCAGGGATCAGTGAGCCCATGGGCCCACCGCGTCTTCCTATGGCCCAAAAGGTAAGAATAGTTTTTATATTTTAACAGTTGGAAAAAATACAAGGAAAAGTAATATTTTGTGACACATAGAAAATTACTTGAAATTTAAACGTCAGCATCTACAATAAGGTTTTATGGGAACACACCCTCCCTCGATGTGTTGTTGAAGGCCCCTTTCTTGCTAGGATGACAGCAGAATTGAATAGTTGTGATCATGTGGCCCACAAAGCTCAAAGTATTTCCTGCTTGACCCGTGACAAAAAAAGTTTACCGACCTCTGTTCTAAGTAGTGGTTGTTTTAATGCATACTCACGTCCTCCAGATTTATAGTCACTCGTGACTAGCTTGGTCCTACTTTTGACAACTCAGAACCCATCCGAGGTTGAGGGGAAACTTGCAGAAAAACTATCTTGGAGGGCTGCCGTCGTTAATCGAAACACCTAGAATTTCTCCAGTGGAGAATAGCCTATAATGCCACTGACAAGGGATTTAAAGTCTGTTTTCTCTTCCAGGTTAAATTTGTGTTCTTTCTTTAAATGGGATGATTTCTTGTGAGAGGTGCCAAATCTTTTCTGGGGAAAGGAGGGAAAGACTCAGACTTCCTAGCTGTGCGATCTCGCACGTGTGTCCTTCCCGAAGACGTCTGCCTCCCTCCACTGTACCCCAGCTTCTCATTCAGGAGTGGGGCTGTCAGGTCCCGGCCTGGTTTCTGTGGATTCACCGTGATCTGGCACAGAAACAGGGGGATTAGTTTGATCTAATAATGTATATCTTCATTTATGACAACTCAGAAAAGTATGTAATAAGATTTAACACCACTAACATTTGTTCCATGGTTATTTGCATGAACAAATCTGAAAAAATTAATTTTTCCTGGCTACGTCTGCAAAGGCCACGGGCTCCCCGGCATTGTGGTTGACAATGTCTCGCTGCACACATAGCCGTCATTCCTCAGCGCCATTCCCAGGACTGCTGTGGGGCCAACCTGTGCTGGAGTTTTCACTGAAAACTTCGAGAAACTAAGAACCATGTGGGGAGTTTTCCACATCACTGAACTGATGCGACGTTTGGGCCAGATCATCGTTCCGAGGTTGCCTGTGTCCCTTTGCCAGTATCAGAATACCCTTTCTCCTAAGAAATGACGGGGGCAGGAGATGGGAGTTGGTCGTGGCGTGTTAGTGTCTGTAACTGGTAAAATCAAACATTGAAAAGGGCCCCTCGATGGACGAGTGACTGGTACCCCAAAGCCCGTGTTAGTCCCTTTCTCCTGCCCACCGTTGCTGTGAAGGCTGGAGAGGCGCTGGCCACCCGGCTCGCAGGAGCCGGGCGTCAGAGCTCTGGCTGGGCAGGAAGGCAGCAGTCCCCAGGGTGCGCTCTTCTTGCTGGGAGGAAGTTCTGTGTTCTCTGCCTCTTTGCCCTTTGCCCTTTCCCTCCCCTGCCCTGACCCCTTCTTCCCCGTGAAACTCAGACCCGGGCAGGTCTGGAAGTGAACAGCTGCTCTCTACCTACACGGCGACCGGCATGAGCACCAAAGCACGGAGCCTGGCAGAGCGAAAGCCAGAAACGCGCGACTTACCCAAATCCAAGCCGCTTTTGTCGCCCATTTTCACGCTCCTGTGTGAGATGCGCCTGCCTGCTCACACTTTGTGACCGTGTGGGCACATCACCCGGACGACAGGACAAAGAGAAAAACAAATCCCAAAGCAAACTCCGATGCATCAGGTGATGATTTTGCCAAGAAACCTTTTACACACCACGTGCCTTGGACACAAAACCCTGTGATCAGCATGAACCTGAAATTAGAATTTTCGAGTATGATCTTCCAGTGAATTCTTGAGGTATCTGCAATTTTTGTTTTAACTCCTTTTTTATGGAAAGAGACTCCTTTAAAGCAACAGGTGGATTTTTTGAGCCTCTCTCCTCCACCCTCCTCCACCCCCCAAACAAGGCACCACGAAGGCTTTGGGAAGTATTTTGAAGATGCTTTTATCTCAGCCATTGATCTGATATTGATGTCAGCAAAGTCTAACGTCTCAATCCCTCTGGTAGCAATGTCTGAAGCAAATGGCGATGATCGAGGTGTATTGATTGTTTTCATAAGTTTGTTTGAATTAAAAGCTATCGAAAGCTTTCCTGGTATCTCTGGAGGAATTTCAAAAGGGATCCAATTCATAATCCTTAGCAATAGACAATTCTTTTAAAATTGACACTAAAGAGTGGCATTTCTCAAGTCACATAGCCTGTACAGTCTGGGAATGTGAAATAAATGGTCATTAGTGTAGCCTTTTCGGTATTTAACATGCATCATGTCATTTGATTTAGTTTTCTAATCCTCACGCTCCCAGAAGTAGGTACTGTTATCTCCATTGTAGAGATAAAAAAGATGGTAGCTCAGAGAGGTAGATTAATCTCTCCATTGACACACAGCTGGTTAATTGTTAAACAGGATTCTCCGATGTCAAAGTCTCCATTCTTCCTTTGCCTCAACCCTATGTAAGGGTAACTTTTAACATTTATGTGGATATTTAAAGCCTTTCCCTATTCCCCTCTCCCACTTCTTCCAAAGCCATCAAACTATCCCATTTACAGTATCATCAAAGGCTAACAGTTCCCTTTGAGGTGGTTGCTATCCAAGAAATTGATGGAGATCAGTGCCTCTCTTTGTTATAAGAGAGCCTAAGTCCTCTTCGCTCCTTTCTGTGACATTTTGAGTCTTGTTTGGAGGTTCTATTATAGAATACATTTTTCTGAAGGCTGTAATTACAGGAGTCTCAGATTTCTTCACTTTTTGCTCATAGCTGTTGATCTATACACTTTTATTCAACTCTGGTAAAATAACCTAGAACAAACTGTATCTGAGTAAATGCACTTTTGTAAAGTTCCTACTAACTGGAAGAAGTTCTACAGCTTATTATTATTATTATTAATTACTAATGTTGTACCAGTATTTCGTTTTCCCAGCCTGCTCCCCAAAGGCTGTGTTATCACTGAGAGGTAGATTTTGGAATGAAGAAAGATTACTACTGATAAAATGGAAGTTCTGCATCGTCCCCACCATCAGCCTTCCTTGGGAGCAGAAACACGGCCTCGTGGTGCCCTCTTGTGGTCATCAGTTTAGTTGCAAGACAATGGTGGAGTTTTTCTTTAAAAGGAAAAAAAAAGAGAGAGAGAAAGAAAAAAGGCCCTGCATATGTTTTTAGTCAGCAACACGTTTTGAGATGTGACAGTCCTGTCAAAACAATAAAATTCAACAAACTTCAAAGTAACCACAACAGAAGATATGTAGACACATTTTGGAGCGCTGTCACAGAGCCTTACGACGCAATGCGCCAAAAGCATTTTGAAGGACAAACAGTGAGACCTGAGAGGGAGGCAGGGTAGGTCGCACTCAGGTGTGCGAGAATTAAAGCAGGCGCCCGGGGGAAAGCCAGCCGAGGAGCAGAGGCAGAGAGTCCAAGCAAAGGCAGAGCAGAATTTCAATCCCGTGGGCTGGAAGCCGAGACTGCTGCCTGGGTGTGAAGAAGGCAAGTTCTGGACGCTTCCGTTTATTCAGCTACCTAGGCACGAGCAGGACAGCGTCCTGTCTTCACGGAGTTTCCATTTTAGAGGGGGAAACAGAAGTAAACACATACAGAATTGGAAAAACAGGATACTTTCAGAAAGCAAAAAGTACTGTGGCGAAAATCAAAAGACAGAAATTGGGAGCAGTGGAAGAGAAAATGTCCAATGCATGCAGTAATTAAATTTTGGATTCATTTTTAAAAATCTATTATTTTTTAGATTGATGCAGAGTCTTGCTATGTTGCCCAGGTTGGTCTCAAACTCCTGGGCTCAAACAATCCTCCCACCTCAGCCTCCAGAGTAGCTGAGATTGCAGGTGTGGGCCACTGTGCCTAGCTATTTTTAGTTTTTATGAATATATAATGTTGTTATATATTTATGGGGTGCATGTGATATTTCGATACATGCATACAATGCGTAATGATGAAAGCTGGGTAGTGGGATATCCATCGTCTTGAACATTTATCATTTCTTTGTGTTGGGAACTTTCCAAATCTAGCTGTTTTGAAATACATGATGTAATACCGTATTGTTAATTATCCTGTTGTGCTACTGAACACTTATTTCTTCTTATTCTTCCTAACTGTATTTTTGTTTGTATCCATTACCAACTTTTCATCCTCCACTCCCTTCCTTCCTCAGCCTCTGATCACCGTGTTCTACTCTCTACTTCCACAAGATCTACTCTTTAAGCTCCCACATATGAACGGGAACATATGACATTTGTCTTTCTGTGCCTGGCTTATTTCACTTAATATGACGTCCCCCTGTTCCATGCATGTTGCTGCAAATGACAGGATTTCATTATTTTTTACGGCTGCATAGTTTTCCACTGGGTAAAATTCTGGATACATTTTGCAGGTGGACACCTAACACGATTTGTCGACAGATCGGATATGGACTGTGAGAGAAAGATGAGGCAAAGTGACTGCAGGACTTTTGACTTGAGCAATTGCCACATATTGAGATGGGGAACGCTCCACGTGGGGCTACCTTTGGGAGTTGGGTCTTGAAAATGGCACTTGCAGTGCCTGCTGGACGCGCAACTGAGACGTTGAATAGTGAGGACACACATGGTACAGCTGATGCAAGTCCTCTCAGGTGTGTGCCCCTTGCTTCAGGGGCCCAGGTGAGGAAGAGGAACGAAGAGAGTAATATTCTAAACCTGTAGGCACCAGATTGGGTCAGGGGTCGAGAGAAGAGATTGGAACATGCAGAACAGGTGACCACCGGGTCAGACGGGAGCTGGCAGGAGAGAGTGGGTCCGCCAGTCTGGGCAGGGGACCCTGAGCAGAGGCAACTCTCATACTCCCAGGGAGGGAGAAGGGGGCCGGGGAAACCTTCTGGATGGATTTTCATCTCAAAGAGACGGAGACAGCCCCAGAAATCCCGGAGGAAACCTGAATGCGACAAGGTTAAGTCTTTTCTCAGGCGACATGAGGGGTTTCAGTCTTGGAATATGAATTTGCGATCAAAAAACTTAAAAAAAAAGAGAAAATTTACACACTGGATTGTGAGTCTGTATAATTATTTTTAAAAAATATTCTTTTCATTTTATTTTTATTCTTTAGAGATTCCCAGAAAAGAGCCTGTATAATTCTTAAGCTTTAACAGTTTGCAGGGCCCGGGGAGTGAGCGTAGACAACAGAGGTGTCCCCCAAGGGGACGCAATTGGGGCATTTGTCCACCAGCGGGGCAAAGGGTTGCTTCCAAGGGAGGATAATTACCCAGCGCTTGGGACCTGCCTTGTGGGTGGCAGAGCAGCAGGGGGCAGCAGGAGGGCCCCCCAGGGAAAGAAATGCAGGTGCTGGCCGTGGAGGGTGGCAGGTGCCCCTTACCCTCCCTCCCTCCGTCCTGGAGTAGGAGCTCAGGTCCCTTGTGGGACATTTGGTGAGGGGCAAAAGGAGACTATTTAAGATTTAGGTTTTTTGTCAAATCATGGTTGAAAGTCACGGCCAACGTACATCTGCTTTTGGGAACTACAGGCACCGGACACACAGTTGTAACTTAAAGGCCCGGTAGGGTCCCGAAAGTTATTCTTTCAAAGGTTTGTAGCAGGAGCACCATTCGCTCTTTTTTCGGAAAATAGACACAATACGAGTTCATAATAGTTAACTCTGTGGAACGATTCTCTGCGTGAAATGGACACATCATAGGCTATAATCATAAAACAAAAATAGCTCATAACAACACAGTCATCAACGTCCCGGGGAACTGTTCGGTGACGAATATGAAAGCAGGAAGTGAATTACTCAACTGAGCAAGTTTTCCTTGTGACTTGGGGCTGCTTTTCCAATTCTACTCTACAAAATATTAAAGGAATAGGCTCAAAATTTAAAATAATTAAAATAGAAAATGCTCTTATACCCACAGGCTTATAATTATGCAGGAATTCCTGGAATTGGGGGAATACTTTGTCTTAATCATACTTGACTAGCCTTTTCTATATGTTTCCTTGTTGGCCAAGGAAATATGTGTTTGCTCCTCTGAAAGGGTTCTAGTCAGTTCCAGTTATTAATTACGTTTAGTTATTAATGAATTTTCACTGTGGAATATTTTTTTGGTCCTGTATTTTATGACATCAAGACTGGATGAGCGAGAAGCCGTAGCACAGGCCTCTGTGTTTGGATATTTAATCTGTGATTGCATGGACCACTTGAATTTATGCTTTTGAACGGGATGTTCAATAACCAAGTGAGAGCGCCGGCTGTGGTCACACCTGTTGCTGCGCTGTCGGATACGTCCGGCTAAGGTGCACAGTGAGTCTCGTAGAAGCCCTTTGTTTTCCAGCCACAGGGGAATTTCGGTGTTTCTATTAGCAAGGAAGCTGGGCACTCATTTTCTCTCTCCAGGTGAAATCACATGCCCTTCTGGGACAGCCCTGCTGCCTGGAACGCCCTCCCCGCCCTCCCCTGCCGGTCACCCCGCCTGTCCCTCCAGGCACCCCTGCTTCTTCCCACCAGCCCTGCAAGTGGGCTGCTAGAAAAGTAACAGTTAAACCTGAGAAATTCGGTCGCTGTGTGGGGCAGAGCTGGCGAGGAGCTGGCACTGAACACGGGGACACGTGCTGAGAAGGGTTCTGAGGATGTGTCTGGTTTTGCAGAGCAGGGGGCAGCCTGACACCTGCCGGTGTCCGGGACGATTCTCGGGGTGTGCTTGGTCACCTGGCTCACTCCGGGCCTTGTAGTTTCTGGTCCTCATTTTCTCTTTTGTAAAAAAATCAATAGAGGCCACCTTTTTTTTCTGTTCTTTTAACCATCTTGGTCAAAGAGACACACACATAGATACATAATTGCTTTTTAGCGTTTGTCACCCTGAGCTTTCCTTCCTGCCGGTCCAGATGATTCTCGAGGGCCAGGCGGCTGTGTCTGCTTCTCGCTGCCCAGAGCGGGTCCTCACCGCGTGGCTTTCGCAGGAATGAGAAGGTCTAGCCCCCGTGGCACTCGCACCCATACCTGCCGACTCTGAAGTGCCACGCTGTACTCCCTCGGGACCCGAGGGATCTCCCTGCAAAACAACACATTTACAGAGGTAAGTCCTTCCTGCCCACCTGGGGCTGGAGCAGGCCAGAGGGCAGCTGATGACAGCAGCCGATTAAAGAGCCTCCTGGAAAACACCGCATGGCTTTAGAACAAGTCCCTTCAGGGGCTGCACTCCAGTCTGAAGAAAGGGCAAGCAGAGGCCCTGCCTCTGCTTGGCAGGAGGGGCTGCCCACTGCCCCAGGGGTGCTGTCTCTGGCAGGGAACCGGCAGGCAGTAGGCCCCCACCTCCACCCTTTCAAAACAACCTGCTTTCCTTCTACTCCGCTTTCCCCAAAGGCCCAAGGCTGCCGGGCCACTGTGCAGCTGCTAACAAAAAGGGCTCTTTGTAGCTCCTCTCCAAGGGCACTCAGGAGGAAAAAGCACCTTCTCTTGGGAGCCATGTTCCCTGTTCACCGGCTGTCTTCCGAGCACCTACTGGGTGCTGGCCCTGCGCAGGTGAGGTGTGCATGGCAGGTACAATTTGTTTCCAGGAGAGGCTGAAAAGCACAGACTGCTGGGCCGTTTAGCAGCTCTGCAAACTTGGTCAAATTCCTTACTCCTCCAAGCCTCAGTTTTCTGATCTATAAGATGGGTAGAGCAATGGGACCTACTGTTGAAAAGATTAAATGCCATGAATCATGAATAGCACCTGGCAAAGCACCTGCTACATAAGAGGTCTCAATATCTATTTTTGTCATTAGATGATCAGTTAAATAGGAATCATAATTGTGACTACAGCGCGGTGTTGCTTTGATGCTTAAATATGCTACTCTTTATAAAGGGCTCACATCTGTGTCTGGGAGGTGGGCTTAGCTATTAGGGAACTGGAGGCAGCTAATGTTTTCTCAAGGTCTCTGTTTTCCAGTCTGTGAAATGGGCATGACCATAATTTTGCCTCCTGGTCTGTTGTGGGGATTAAAATAGGCAACACGTATTATTGCAACAGCTCACCTTGCACCAAGGTCTGGAGGACTTTATGATTCCGCCCCGGGAGTTTGTAGTTGTTCCTTAATTTCGAACAGCTTAGCCTGATAAACCGACAATCTCACAGGACATAATGTTGGAGCAGAGAAAAGGTACTTTAAGGAAATTGGCTGGCTGGGGTTGGGGGCCCAGCCTGGCACTGACGTGCTGGGTTACTACGTGGGGTCACACATGTCCCCGGTCTTGGTTACCAGCTGTATGGAGGGCATTAGGCTGGAGCAGCGGTTTTTATCCAGGACCTGCCAGACTCACTGGGGAGCTTTTAATATACGTGCCAGGCCCCAGCCCGGGCATTCTGAGGCTCTGGCTGGACGTCTTGGGAATTTGTATTTTGTTTTCTTTTTAGAGACAGGATCTCCCTCTATCACCCAGGATGGAGTTCGGTGGTGAGATCGTAGCTCACTGCAGCCTCGAACTCCTGGCCTCAAGCCACCCTCCTGCCTTGGCCTCCCAAAGTGCTGGGAGTACAGGCGTGGGCCATCTCGCCCTGCTGGCAATTTGTATTTTAAATAAGGGTTCCAGTGATTCCGATGCCCACGACGGCCAAGAACCACGGGACCGGGCCTCGTCTCTAGGGTCCCGTTCACCTTTCCTATCCAGCAGTTCAGGGAAGTCTGCCAACGCTCTGCGCTCGGACTCACGTGCTCGGCATGTTCCTGTGAGGTGGGGACGGGGAGGGTGGTTATTTCTGCCCTTCAGGTGCAGGGGAGGAGAACGAGAGTGAGAAAGGCAGGCCCACCTGGCCCTCCCGGACCCGAGTCCCAAGTCCGAGTGGCAGGTGCTGCCAAGGCTGGAGCGGGCAGGAAGCTCTCGGGCGGGCAGGTGGCAGAGGAGGGAGCTTTGCATCCTCCCAGAACCGTCGCTGCCGTGTGGAGGAACCGAAGGTCCCGGAAAGCTGATTTTCGTTTGTTAGCTCACTTTCTTTCCAATGACTTCATTGAACAAAAACAAAAACCAACCTCCTGTTTGAGAAATGTAACTTAAGAGTTTCCCTTATTAAGCAACAAAAAATACTAATAGTGGATGCATGAGTTATGGGTATTACTTTCTGAATATGGAACATTATAATTTTGCATTTAGCCACTTTATTTAAAATAAGCTTGAGTATAAATATATTAAAAAATATATATTGATATCTATCAATTCTGTGCTTTAGACTCAGACAGACCTAGGATTGAGCCTTCACTTTGCCATTAACTAGCTGAGTGACCTTGGGCAACTTACTTAACTTTCCTGTGTCTCAGTTCTCATAAATTTAAAATACGGAACAATACAATGTCCATCAGAGGGCTGCCGGGGCAGATTGTGTTTTCCAGTGATGGCCAAGGTACTGTCTCCCATTCCACATGTTCTTCATACAGTGTGGCCTTGACAATCCTGCCGTGGAGAGATGGGGACCATGTCCCTTCTCCTGGAATCTGGCCAGGTTGTGCTGTGGCAGAAATGATGCTAAGTGACTTCTGAAGCTGGAGCATAAAGAGGCCACACACTTGTGCCTTGTTCTCCTGGGAGGCTCGCTCTTGGACTCAGCCGCCCTGCTGTGAGGGAGCCCACACCAGCACATGCCAAGGGACCGCATGAAGGAGCAGCCACATGCGGTGTTCCAGCCAGTATCCCTACGGTGGTCCCAGCTGACGGCCAGCATGAACCATTGTACCTGTGAGTGAAGACACTTCCAGGTGATGCTGGTCCCCACCCCTCAGGCACCCCAGCCTTCGAGTCCCCTGGTTGGGATCACTGTGGCTGCGGACATCTCCCCTTAGGGTCTTAGGTTGTCCTGCAGGACTCCCGGAAGGGAAGGGCCGAGGCAGGGTGGGCGAAGCAAGCCGGTGGAGGGAGCCTAGCTGCTGCTCAGAAGAGCGCAAGAAAGAAAGTTGGAGACTTTTCAAAAGTTAGTAACAGAAAATCCACTTTTAGCAAGAAAGAGGGGAAGACACTGGTTTCTGGTAGGAAACGTACAACTAAAAAAAATTGTTGAAGGGAGTAAACTTGACGGGGTCTCTCCAGCGATCTGATTCTGGGCAGCGCCCCCAATATTCAAACGATCTGGCACCGTCTTTGGGGCGCAGGGAAACACCCCAGCCCCCGCTTTCTGCCCCCAGCCTTGACTTCCCTTCACTCCCAGCCCCTGTGGATTTCCAGGGAAACCACCTCCGCGCATTTCCACTAATTTGCGCCAGAGCCATCAAAGGGGGTTGTGTAAGAAACGTTGGCAGCCCGAGGAGGCTCTGGGAGCTTCAGATCCGGCCTTTTTCGCAACAGGAAGCGCTTTCTTGCTCAGCATAAACAGGCCCGGCACCCCCCGCCTCCCCGTCCCCTCGAGGTACAAGTCTACTTTGAAACCCGCAGCAAAGGATTCGAGGTGTGGTCTCATTTTGGCAAAAGCCTTAATTCCCATAATTTTAAGAGTCTGAACCCATTACCCTCCCCGCTCCCATGTATAACTTAATAAAAGTCACGTGTGAGCGGGGATTATCTCTCATTCAGACAGAATGAAAGGTCGTTTGTGCGTCCTCAGTTCCCACTGTGGGGGAGCAGCCCTGGGGGAAGCGGGGTGCGGATGCTGGTGTTGCGGTTTACGCAGTGGCCACCAGGGGGAGCACGACGCCGTGGGAACCGCCTGGGTCGGCCTCGGCGTTCTGGAAGGGAGGCCGGTTGGCTTGGCAACCCCTGCGCGATGCAGGAGTTGTCTCCGCATGAGCAGCTAATGAGATCAGTTGAGAAGTTCCTTCCCGGGAATTTGAGAATTTAAGGAACGAGACGCCCAATAATGCAAACATTAAGTTCTGTAAATAACAGCGCTGGGCGGCTCACGAGTGTGGACCTAGCCTGCTGTCATTGACATCTAGGCTCCAAGTGGACGGTGGACACGGGCTTGTTTCCCGCCTTAATGAGTAAGTCAGAACCTGCCTCGGAGTCCTGTTAATTATTAAAAACTGATCTTTGAGCAGGGTTGTAAAGAAGTGACAATTAATATTTTGGTCCCCAGAACCTGTTTGATAATTACCTTCAGCTGTCTGCAGCAGCCATAAAGAGACCCGTGGGGTACCTGTTCCGGGAAGAATTACGGACGCGGAGCCCGGGAAGAGCTGAAGGTGGCGCCGGTGCCTGACATAGCTGGGTCTCCTCTGGAGAGACTCTACTCCCTGTGACCCCGCACGGGCCACCCACCGGCTGCAGCTGGGATTCAAGTCAGGGTGTCAGAGGTATCATCTCACTGAATCTTTCTGACAATCAACAGATCGATCATTTTAAAAATAAGGAACTAGCTTGGAGTAGTTAAATATTTACCCCAGGACACATAATGGCAGAGGGGAATTTGAACCCAGGTCTACAGACCTCCATTCATTGATTGCTTCATCCATCAGGCATATATAGTGTGTGGCCGTTGGTTCCAGAGAGCGTGCTAGGGGGTGGGGATCCAACAAGGAAGACAAGATCTCTGCGCTCGGAGAGCCGGTGTTCTAGGCGGGGATGGCAGACTGTCAACGAGTAGAATAAAAACCAAGACACTTTTGATGGGCGTTCTAAAGAGAAGAAAGAGGGAGATTTGGTAGACAGTATGGGGTGGCAGCGGGGAGAAAGACTTCTCGAAGCAGGATGTTTGGTGAAGGTGTCAAGGGGAGGGGCACAGCCGAGTGAGACCTGAGGGTGACAAGTCTCCATCCACGGGAAGACGTGGGAAGAGCGTGGCAGGTGGCGGGCCCAGCCCGTGCAAAGGCCCTGAGATGGGGACAGGCTGGCTGAGGTGGGGTAAGAGAAAGGAGGCCGGGGAGCTGGGGCACAGTGAGCGGGTCGGGAGAGATGCGCCAAACCTCGTAGGCCCTGTGGCCCTCACCACCCCACCATGGGCTCCCCTGAAAAAAAGTCTGCACGTCAGAGTCCAGCTTCCCCGGACATATGCACTGCTGTCAGATGCAAGATGAGCCCGTGGCTGGATTCCAGCTCATTTCACCTTTTTTTTAAAACATTTAATTCATCCTTGCTGGTCTCCATCATTCCCACAGGAAGACCCAGCTGCCAATTCCCTCTTTATTCCAATCTCTCCCCGGGTTCCTCCATCTGCTTTGGACCAGGGTAGAAGCTGCCGTCTCCAGCCCTGCCAAACGAAGCCCTCCGTCTTGTTTAGCCTCGCTGGCGCTCAGACGCCAGACCTTCCCGGCAAGGGCGAGCCAGGCCTTTGGGACGACCACGTCGTTGAGGTTTTCAGCCATGTTGGGGCTGGAGGAAAAGCACAGGTGACGCGTGCACGTGTGAGGATGGGGGCTGGTGGCGTCCACAGGGGGAGGGAGGAAGGACACGCCCTCGCTGTCCATTAACACAGGCTGGCAGGCTGAATCTTGGTCCCTTCATATAATGGAACAGCAAGCAGCCATTAGAATAATGACACCGAGCCACATTCCTTGACCCGAAATGATGAGCTGCGCACATGGCTAAGAGGAAAAGCAGTCTGGAAAAAAGACTGTCGGGTGAGGTTCTGCGTTTGAAAGGACAGCAGCTCCTTGATTGTGAATACATGCACCACGAGACAAGTTGTGAAAGAAACACAGCAAAATGTGAACGGTTATCACGTCTGGGTGGCGGGATTTGGGCAGCCTGAAGAGATTTTATTCTCTTGCTTGTAACCCTTCAGTGGTGCCCACTGTTCTAAGGATGAAGCTTTGCAGACCTCACAAGACATGCTCACAAGGCCTTGTGTTGGACGACCCATGCCTGCCCCGCCAGCCTCAGCTTCATGCTCGCTCTCTGTCTCCCTCCCTGCCTCTTTCCCTCATCTGCCGTCTCTCTTTTTTCCCAGCTAGCCTCAGCCTTTGCAGCCTCAGGGCCTTTGCACAGGCTCTTTCCTGACCCCCACCCACTTTGCCTTTGCAGCCTCTCCTTCCCCTATGGGCTCAGTCTTCACTTCCTTAGAAAACCTGCCCTGACTCCCCCAGGCCAGGCCCCCCTGCCCCTGAACATCTCTCCTGGAGTCCCCCACTTTAGCTGAGATGAAATGCCCAGTCATTCTCTCCTGCCAGGATATCAGTTCCAAGAACGTGGGGAGGTTGCCTGCTACTTGCCAGTGTCCACCGTGTGTACCATGAAGCACTTGCTTCACAGCTTCTGTTGAGTGAATGACGCATCTTTTTTTCTATATGGTCTGCATTTTTATAACTAGCATTTATTCCTCCTTTAAGGAAAAAAATTATTTTTTTCTGACAATATATGATGATTGCAAGACTGAAATAACTCAGAGAATGTTAAATGACCCCTATTATATCATTTTTGGGATCAGAACACAAAAGCCGTTCTCATGTGGGGGAAAAAAGGAAAGAAGCGAAGGCAAGACATTTCCGTATCTATTTCTCTCTTGACAGCGAGGGTGTGGTTGAACGTGGACTCTGGAGTCTGACTGTCTAAAGTCAATCCCTGCCCAGCCGTGCTCTCCACCAGCTGTGTGACTTCGGGCAGATGGCTTTCCTTCTCTGAGTCTCAGGTCACATCTATTAAATGGAGACAGTAGTAATGCCCGCCTAGGACTGTTGTGAAGACTCAATAAGATAATGCGTGTAACGTGCTTAACACGGGGCCAGTGAGTGCATAATAAGCATTCAGTAATAAATATTCATGCAACCCCACCGTCTCTCCCTGGCTAACACAGAGCCCAGAGTTGATCATTTAACAGCTCCCTGAGAGCAGAGGCACTGTCTGTTTTGGTCCCTACCAAAATCCCAGTCCTAGGATGGTGCCCAGTGTGTACTAAAAGTTCAACAAATATTTCTTGAATAAATTTGAACGTGTTGATGAGCCTCATAAAATGCTTGTCAACATTACTCATTTTTCTCAGGCTGCAGAATTGGGAAAGGTCACTATCATTTCTTTTTCCCTGTTTATTTTAGAAGCAGCAGTCTTCAGAGGTCAAAATTGTGGAAGTGGAAACTGAAATTTTGGATTTCAGGTTTGGTGAGCAGTGATTGGAGGATATGCCCTGCACCAGGTTGGTCGGCTGAAATGGCGTGGTTCCCCCCGGCACGTTGAGATGCAGCCTCACTTGCCTAGAGCGTGGTGGTGCTATTCTTCTTGGCCTGTGGCTCAAGGCCAGGGGACCAAACTTTCCTGCTGTGTTCCTGTCAGATCTCCGGGAGTCCATTGATGATGGGCAAACTTCAAGATGCACCCTGCTCGTTCTCTTTAGCCTAATGAGTTAGACTCAAAATCTTCATTGAAGTCTTTCTTAATATGCTCTCTTTGGCTTCTATTTGGACAATTCCAAAGGGAATCTATATCTAGAGGAATCTTCTATAGCAAACAGCAAGAACAGGCACGTCGGTAAAGGGCTCCAACCAGAATTATGAATGCGTACTCACTGGTCAGCATCCGGTTAGGCTCCTAAAGGGGCGGTTGGTTCTAAACTCTTTCCTGTTCATCAGGCAGAACTCACTGTCCCTATTTCTTTTTTCTTTTTTTTGCTCAGGAATCCATGTTGGCAATGTCCTTTTTTTATATTCTAGGTAAAGGTAAGGCCATATCTGTTAAATTTCCTAAATTGTGCCCAATGGAACTAGGGTTCTATAAAATGTTGTATTAAACCAATTAAGTAATTTAAAAAAGTAACATACATCTAACATTTATTAAATATGTACCAAGTGGTGTCAGGCACAGTTGTATTTGCTGAATCTGTGTTAATTTAGCTGATTTCCATAATGTCTCTATGAACTTCATCAGTTTTCGTCTTCATCTATCAATAAAGAAACTGAAGCACAGAGAGGGTGACTAATTTCCCTGTGGTCACACAGCCAACGACTGAGTCAGGATATGAATGTAACGCTGGTTCCAGAGCTTGCATTTAACTGCTGTGTTCTGCCACCTCTTACATAAGTTTGGGGTTTGTGACAGCCTGCGTTGGACACATTTAAGCAGGGTTTTGTGTTGCAGGACTTCTCAGAGCCTTTAATATGCTAATGTTTATCGTGAGCCTGTAAAGGTGGGTAGAAGAAATCCCATTTCTCAAGTTCACTTGATCACAGCACCCTTTTCCCCACACCTTCTATTACTATCTTCAGGAAATAATGTTCCATAGAACACTGAAAAGGGCGCTCCATGTGTTAGGTTAGGTTATCCTGACTTTTCCACTGGAATTTGTTTTTAAAAACAATTCCTACTTTTAGGAGTTTTGTCCCTGGAATTGAATTAAAGCTCTAAAACCCAGTCTGAAAATGAACATAATTTTGATTCTCTACCTAACTGCTTTTGTTAGTAAATTCACTGGTGACTGAAAAAGGGCCAGAGTTGGAAGTCAGTGGAGCCTAGGGATATTCAGGAGATTTATTTCTGGCACGGGCCTCGAATCTCCTCCTGCTTTATCGTGGGGAAACATTTGCTGGTCTGGTCTCAGCTGGTCTGGTGAGCAGGCGCCCCGCCCCGCCCCACGCTTCCTGACAGTCAGATGAAGATGGGCGTGCAGATGAAGATGGGCGTGTTGGGGCTGCCAAGGCGCTCCCCTGCCAGGACAGCCGTGCCCAGCTCTCTGCTCTGTGCTTCGGGGGGTGTCCGGACACCTCGGAAGACAGAACATCCTGACCACCACCTGGTAAACTTCGGGTGCCCGGGAGGACTTCACGCACGCCCGCCCACACCCGCCCAAGCCCTGGAAGTCCTAATTTCAGTAAATCCAAAAATACTTCATTTTCTCGTGAAATGTTTGGATTGAGATTGGCTGAGTATTACTGAGAAGAAGACTTGTTTTGGTTTCTGGGCAGTGGTTCTCAAACTGCAGCTCATCAGCATCACATGGAGGGCGTGTGAAAACACAGGTGGCCGGGCCCCGCCGCCAGGGTGTCTGATGCTGTGGGCCTGGGAACGTGAATTCCAGCAAGTTCCCAGGCGGAGGGAGCTGCTGGTCCGGGATTGCACTTTGAGAATCACTATGTGAGGGTTTCTTGATCAGAGTCACCTCGTTTGAACTCTCAGCTCTGCCGTTAAAAAGACAAAAATTACTGAGCAGGAAGTTCACATACCATAAAATTAACCATTTTAAAATGAACAATTCAGTGGCATTTAGTATATTCACAATGGTTTGTAACCAGCACCTCGATTCAGTTCTAAACATTTCTGTCATTCCAAAATCAATGCCCTTACCGTGAAGCAAATTCTCCCCATTCCTTCCCTCCCTCCCCCAGCCCCTGACAACTGCCTGCTTGAGTTCTGTCTCTATGCATCGACCTGTTCTGAATATTTCAGATGAATGGAATTATACGACATGGGACCTTTTGCGTTTGGAGTTTTCATTTAGCATGAGGTTTTTGAGGTTCACCCACATTGTAGAATGTATCGGTCAGTACTTCTTCCCTTTTTATAACTTGAATAATATTCCACGTGTATGTACACATGTAGAAATATATATTCACCACAGGTTATTCATTCACCTGTTGATATCTGCTGTTGTTTTTCACTGTGTGGAGTCGAACAAGTTACTTAACCGCTTTGAGCCTCAGCTTTTTATGCGACCGTGGTAATAGCAGCCGCTCCCCTGCGGAATTGTGCAGATGAGTGAGAGAGTGCACGTGAGCTGCCTGGCACGATTGCAGGCCCGTATTTAAAGCCTCAGCAAAGGGAAGCTACTATTGTTAATACTCCGTGTTAATTTCACGTTTCTTAGAAGTAGAGCCTGCGATAAGGATTTTCATCCAAGCAGTTTAGCTGGGAGGTAACCCCAAGAAACATCTTTAGGGGAGTTGGGAGGTGAGCCAGGGAAGGGAAAGAGCCCATCGAGGTGGTGTGATCGAGCCAGCCACCCCTGCGGGCACCTCCGCGAAGCCGTGTGAAACATGCACCCCAAGTCCGCCCACCAAGGGCCAGGGGCCTGGGCCGCCGGTCATCTGTGGAAGGTTGACCTGGGGTAGGGGCGGGCGGTGTTCATTCTCTCGCAATTTGGGCCGGAACAGGTGTGGTAGTCAGAGAAAGCCGGCAGGTGAGCAGATGCAGGTGTGGCCGCTGCAGTCGGGCCTGTGAGATTGCAGAGGCCAGGCTGCGTGCTGGGGGCGTCCGCTAAACTCTCTGGCCTGGGCAGTCTGTTCCATCCAGCGCTCAGCACTCCTCTCTCCCTCCTTCCCAAAGCACTCAGGCCCGTCTGTGTTCGCACCGCCTCCCTGAGCAGGGAGACAGACGGTGCTGTCAGGACGGTCTAAGGCCCAGTTTTACCTGCACTTCTCACAGAGTCTGGCACGGTGCCTGGAACAGCAGAGGCTCCCTCAGTTGACCTTGCTTCAGTCACCTCCTGATTAGCTGCTGAGGAAGATCCCCTCGGTGAAGCCCCCTGAAGGAGCCCCCAGCTCGCCCAGGGCACAGCACACCCTGCACGTCCCTTCTCCTGGCTGAGCTACTTACTGCTGCTGAGTACAGTGAGCTTGTCCCAAACCTGTTTGTGCCAGTTGGGATGAAATTTGGAATAAGTCAATCACATTAAATGGGCTAAATAATAAATGAATTAAATTGATCATCATGTTATCTAATTAGACACAAGTGCAAAAATGGTCATTTTTAAGAAAATGAAGATGAATGCTTTGGAAAGATCATTTGTTAAAAGAAATTTGCTGCTGAATTAGATACGGGCATGACAACTGTAAAATATTGAAAAGTTTTGGTGAAATTTAGAAGAATCCTGCATTCAGATGGCTTTGAAGTGCCTTTGGGCTCTCTCTCCTTGGGTAGACACTGTTGACTGGGTAACCCAACACCGTTTTCCAACCTTTTTCTTCCTGGTCTGCCTGTATTACAGAGGCTGTGTGGAAAGCTAAGTGTATAAATTCCCAGGTTTCTTTGGAGTTGGATATGTCTATGATCCAATTCTGACTAAAGAATCAGTGGAAATCTTATGGGGAGTGGAGTGGTTCTGAGAAAAATTGCTTTCCTGATATAAGGGACAGATGTGCTTCACCTTCTTCCTGCCTTGAAGGTAGATGTAATATCTGGAGACACAGCAATGATTTAGTGATTGTGAGGCTATAAACCGACATCGAAGGCTAGTAGGGGAATGGAATGAAAAAGATGCTTAGGTCTTTTATGGAATCATGGAGCCACAGCATCAATGCTGGAATGTCTACCTTTAGATTATTTGATATATATTAATAAGATAATTAAATGCATTGCTTAGGCCATTGTTAGTTGCAGCCCAAAGCATTCCTAATTAATACAGCCTCTTCAAAGAACTTGAATCTAAAATTCGTAAAGAGTGCATTATAGGTGTGGTTTGCGCAAGAAATATGATGTGCCAACTCTAATTAGGGGACCTATCCTCAAAGGCATTGATCATTCATTGAAATGTTGGCTAGTGGTGGTCTATCTACACGTTTTAAGTTACAATAGAACGTTATGTTCTGTAACCCCAGTATAACATGAGAAAAGTTTCAGGCAAACCCACAATGGGAGACGTTCTATAGGATACCTGGCCAGGGCTCCTCAGGACTGTCCAGGTTATGAAAAACAAGGAAAGCCTAGGAAACTCTCACAGCCCAGAGGGGACAAGGGAGACAGGACAACCGAATGCAACGTGGTATCCTGGGGAGAACCCCAGAACGGAACAAGGACATTAATGAAAAAATTGGTGAAACTCAGAGTCTGGGAGTTTAGTTAATAGCGAGGTACCAATAGCAGTTTAAGTCTTGACAGACAATGACAATTCGAGATGTTAATAAGAGGGGAAACCAGGTGGGGGGTATAAGGGAGCTCTCTGTCCTGTTGTTGAAACTTTTGTGTATATCTAAAATCATTTTCAATTAAAAAGTTGATTTTAAAAAAAACCGAATATGCATTTTTCATTGTTTTTTTCCTCTTATTTGGAAAGACTCTTGACTAACTCACCAACTGCCAGCCTTTGAATAAGACATGAGGGCTTCTGTGGCACTTACTGGTGTGCCTTTGCTCTCGGGGACCAAGGGACCTTTGACAAGTGACGTTCTCTCTCTAGTCCACAGCGCACAGCCCTGCTCCCATAGGGCCACTCTTGTTTTAAAGAAATTATTTCATTTATGTATTTAACATTTCAATTGATATATTTCTTTATTTATTTTAAATGAAAATAATGTAATTTCCATTATTTAATTTATAATTTAATTATTTTTACTGATTTAATATTTTTATTTTTTTTTCTCTATTATTGTATCATGCTGGGAGAGGAGACGAACCAACAGGGTGGTCAGCGTGGAAGTCTGCTGCCTTCGCCCGCCCATGGCTGGTCCACTGGGGATGGTTCTCCTCCTCTGGGGGTCAGGTAGCTTGGGGAGGTCGTGCTCATTGTCACCATCTAGGTGGGGCTGGGCAAACGACCCAGGCCAGTCAGACACACAGCGATTGGCTTAGGGCTAAGGTCAGGCTCAGGCCTTTGCTGGAGTTCCTGGGAACGATGCCCTCTTTTTTTGGCCAGAGCTGCGCAGCTGCTAGATGTGTTCCTGGAGCTGGTGACATCTGTTCCGTCGTCAGAGCAGACGCCTGCCTGGCAGTGAACCCAGAGGAAAGCAAAACCCGGACTTAGAGATGAGCCTTCCTAACATTGTTTGAGCATCTGGGATCCAGCCATGTTCAAATCCCTGGACTTTTCCATACAATGAGCCAATGAATTTCCTTTTTCTCTTTTTAAAGCCATGTTGGCTTGGAGTTCTGTTTCGGTCCCTGCAACCGCGGGAGTTTTGTTGAAGCAGCAGTCACCTCTGCTCGTCCGACTTGTCCGTCCTCCTCTGCCCTCCCACTGTCCTGAGCAGGAAACCACAGACCGCCTGGTTTTGCCCAAAAGTCCTGACTATTCTGGGTTAGCATCCTTGCTTGGCCCTTTTCTGGCAATGAGCATGTTATAATCTGGCTGAATTCCTTAATTTCTGAGAGCCTCAATTTCCTTGTTTGTAAAATGGGAAAAAGACCCCCACCTCGATGGGCTGTTGAGAGAATGAAATGAGGTAACACACATAAGGCATTAGCACGGTTCTATACGAAACATTCAAATTTTAGTTATTTTTAAAGTCACTGTTACTATCAATAAATGGAAAGGTTATTGCAGGCAGCAGTCCTGTCTTTTTTCTCTTGGTATCTCCCACGACGCCTGGCATAGAGTTGGAGGCTGAAAACATTTAAGAAGTGTGCTGGTTTCTAGGAATAAAATGTTCAGTAAGACACAGTCTGTTTCCTCCAGTTCCTCAGGGCTAGAGGGAGCCATCGCCTGATTGCAGGTCAATCCAGAGCAAAGATAGAGCACACCTGAAATAACATGGGCAGCTCATTAATGCCCTGCGTGTTTACTGAGCACCTACTACAGGCCAGGTGTCTTGCTGGGGGAAAGCCTTCCAATAAAATAGGATGGGTCAAACGGCCTTTCTCATCTGAGTAGCTGCTACTTTTAAATTCAAACAAAAGCCAGTGGCATCAAAATTATTATTATTTAAACATAATTATTTTTATGATGCATGCTTTTGTGGAAAAATATTAATGCAGGCAAACATAATGCCTCTCTTGCCCCTACTTCTTGAATTTGCAAATGTAGATTTCCTCTTGCCTTTATTCTTTATAAAACGAGATCACTTAAGAAGCAAAATTTAAGCCATTTCAGAATTGCAGATGTGCAAAATCTTTATGAGAAACATTTGACCTGATTTGTTTTACTAATTAACAAACAACCCTCCCCTGAATGGTATGTTTCACCCGACAGCACATTTTTAATCAAGGCGTAAATTGTAGCAAACCAAGGTTTCCAAGAAAACCATAAAAAGTCACCTCAACCGGAGGGATGGAAGGCTTCACAGCCATAACCCAGCAGGTACCTGGATGAGGAAAGTGGACAGTTAATCTGTGGCAGGGAATGAATAGTCCCTGATGAAACGACAGCTTCCTGCCCTGTCTGGAAATGCGACAAATGGCCAGGAGGAGATTACAGGGAGGCCCGATCGTCATGCAAGGGCTGGAGGGATTCAATGGCATAAAGAGCAACTAAAGGAGAAATTGGAGGAAAAAAGATGTCCAAGGCACTCATTTCCACGTGAGCCACAGCGCTTGGGCCAAGTTGCCTGTATGCCTCACTCAAGGCCAGAAGGTGGGAGAGCCAGGGTCCTAGGGAGAGAATTCATCTTCACCCCCCGGAATTGAAATACCAAAGAGGCGTGAGCTCTGGCGGCCACAGGGCTGAGCTCTGATGCTGAACAGTGTCCGGTGGCGTACACGGGTGAGGTTCCGGGGCCTCGGGGATGCAGAGAGGAGAGGCTGTGCCAGGAACACAACTCCCCTGGGCATTTAGGGAGAAAGAGGCCGTGTCTGGAGTTAGGGCCATTTATATCTCAGGGCATTACTGTGTTTCATTTCTAACTTTAAAAAGTTAGCCTTTGGTAGTTCCAGTTTATGCAGGTAGTTGAAAATATCCTTCTAGGGCTCAAAGTGGTTAAGATTCTGCATTAAAGCGGGAGCTTAGTTTGGTCTCTCTCCCTCCCTGCCCCTCTCCGTCTCCTGCCTCTCACCCCTACCTCCTTCTCCCTACCCCTCTTCCTCCTCCATTCCCCTTCCCTCCCCCTTCCCTCCTTTCTTCTTTCTTTTTGAGACAGAGTCTCACTCTGTTGCCTGGGCTAGAGTGCCGTGGTGTCAGCCTAGCTCACAGCAACCTCAAACTCCTGAGCTTAAGGGTCCTCCTGCCTTAGCCTCCCAAGTAGCTGGGACTGCAGGCATGTGCCACCATGCCTGGCTAATTTTTCTGTTTTTAGTAGAGATGGGGTCCCACTCTTGCTCAGGCTGGTCTCAAACTCCTGACCTCAAGCCATCCTCCCACCTTGGCCTCTCAGAGTGCTGGGATTATAGGCATGAGCCACTTTGTCTGGCCTCCTCCTTTCTTTCTTTGGGTAGGCCTCAAGTGGAATCTTAAATCTAAATGGCAGCTAAATTTTTATGAAGTAGATTTTTAAAAATCTTCATACATTCTGTTCATAAAAATCCAATCATTATAGAAATATATAACCTCAAACATAAATGTCTCTCATGATCACATTTCCCATGGGTAGTGACTTTTTATGGTAGGGTGGATAGTCTTTCAAATTTCCACAAACTAACTTATAGAAACGGGGCTGTTCATACATCTTGACTTTGCTCCTTGTCAGTGGATATTCGTATTTGAGACTGCTCAGGATCTTTGAACACCCTTGTTGTGTTTTGACAATTTTCCACACACTTAACTGCTTTGCTTGCTTAATAATCTGTTATGGAGACTTTTCCATATTGGGACTTGTGCTGATCCTTTACATGGATGTATCACTATTTTTTCACCCATTCCTCACTGATGCACTGGAGTAGAATGTATAAATTTGGAAACTCTCTCTCTCCTCTGTCTCTCTATCTCCATACACACACATGTCCTAAAAAGTTGGAGTTTATAGCACTTCTCTGTAGTGTTAAAGAAGAGAGAAATCAGATTTTGTGTGTATGTGTGTGTATGTGTGTATGTGTGTGTATGTGCGTATGTGTGTGTATGTGTGTATGTGTGTATGCGCACATGCACAGATACGCATTTAGGATCTGTGCAGCTGTGCATGTATTCAATGGCACCAGAATCTCTTTGTCCCTGCATTACTTACATATGATTATATACATTGCACGGGTTATGAGAAAGCCATGCTGGTGAAGATGGTGAAGACCCTGCTCTTCCTGGAAAGGCTTGATCAATAAGAAATAGGCTGTAGGCTGCAGATCCGTGCTTTGAGTGAGATAGGAGCTAGATGTTCAGAGAATAAAGTGAGACCCCTGCTTGGATGAGAGAAACAGAGGGGCCACAAGACCCGGATACTGCAGAGAAATGTACGTAACAAGATGTTAATAAATGATGTTTTAACCAAGGTAACATTTTAGGAACTGGGGATATAGGAGGAAGGGTGTTAGGAAACAAAGTATGGAAATTACAAAGTATGTTGAGAGGAAAGTTGGATAGAGATAGGCAATAAATAAAAAATGGTCTAGAAGTCAGCATAATCAGGTTTGATGCCTCTTGCCTAGTAATTTTGGGGTCAAATTAACAAGCACAAAGCACTCTTATGGTAAATCTCTGTCCTTTGCCCATGACAGATATTCCTAACATATCACAGCATTTTTTTTCTCTTTCAACCTAGAGACAGCCTCACACATCTTCTTTCTTTATCGTGTCAGGCCAATTCAAAGTAGTCAGAGTTGACTGGTGGGGTGAACTGTATGCCAACCCAGGTCTACAGAAACCTGCTCCATGTTAGGGCTGGACGTCTGGGTGGATGGGGCTTAGCAATGGCCTTGCCCTTGAGGAATTCTGCTGTTTCCAAACCTTTATCTTCAGGTGGGAAAAAACCCCAAAACGAAACATCATGGAATGGTGCAACAAGTGAGGAGTCTGACATTATCCAGAGAGGACATGACACCACTTGTTAATTTGGGAACCTTCCGTAGATTACCTGATTTATCTTGGACTTGATTTCTTCCTTTGTAAAATAGGAAAAAGAATACCCAACAAGAGCACAAGAAACATTACAAAGTGAATGGCACACTATTTGAAACAATGTAAGTGCTAGATAGACGTTATTTCCTTTACCATCCTCTTGTTTTTATTCCTTCCTAATACATTTCTTAGAGGTTAGGATAATTTCATCACAGTGGTGTCTACACCCCTACAGTGGCCAGCTCATGCCGGTTTCTTTCTCC
>CAUYSK010122967.1:0-22339 GCA_963575035.1 Avahi laniger | reverse complement strand
GCACTGACAGAAGCCCTTCGCCGGGCCCAAGGAAAGAGACTGATGTGTATACTGACAGCCACTATGCTTTCGGGACAGTGCACATACACGGAGCCCTCTATAAGGAAAGAGGCTTCATCACGGCAGAGGGCAAGGAAATCAAGCATAAGCCTGAAATACTTCAACTGCTAGAAGCCGTCCTGTTACCAAAGGCAATAGCTGTAGTCCACACTCCGGGACACCAGAGGGGGGACTCCCTAGAAGCTCGGGGCAACCGGGCTGCGGACGCCGAGGCCAAGAGGGCCATGGAAGGGCCTACACTGACAGGTGTCCTACACTTGAGCTTGCCGCCCCCGGGGATGGGAGCGATACCCCCTCAACCGGACTATTCCAGTACGGACATAAACTGGGCCAGAGAAAAGCTACAGGCAACACGGGACAAGGATGGCTGGTTCCAAGATGAAGAACAGCGCCTAGTAGCTCCTGAAGCCTTGGGCTACTGGACACTGCCCAACTCAGATTCAGGTCCCAAGGAAAGGCAGCAGAAAGCGTTGCCAAGAACTGCCGTGTCTGCCAGGTTATGCAGCCGGGGAGGATCAGAGGGACCCATACAGGTACCAGGGAACGGGGGAGGCAACCAGGATTATTTTGGGAAATAGATTTTACAGAGGTGAGACCAGGGAAGTATGGGTACAAGTACTTTTGGTTATGATAGATACCTTCTCAGGGTGGGTGGAGGCTTTTCCTATTAAAGGAGAAACTGCTTCAATAGTGGCGAAGAAAATATTAGAAGAAATAGTTCCCAGGTACGGGCTGCCAGAGAGCATAGGGTCTGACAACGGGCCAGCCTTCACAAGCCAAATTAGTCAAGGATTAGACCGGGCTCTGGGGGCAGATTGGAAATTACATTGTGCATATAATCCCCAGAGCTCAGGGCAGGTAGAAAGAATGAACAGAACCTTAAAGGAGACTTTGACTAAATTGGTCCTGGAGACTGGCGGAGACTGGATGACCCTCCTTCCCTTCACCCTGTTCCAAGCTCAGAACACCCCCGACCAGTTGGGCCTATTACCCCCCCGGGTGGGGGAGTATAGGGTGGTCCCCCCCTTAGGGGCCTTTTGAGATAGTATACGGTGCTCCCCCACTTAGGGACCTTTTCAGATTATTCTTGTCACCCCCACTGCCCTAAAGGTTGACAAAATGGCGACCTGGGTACACCATTCTCACGTAAGACCTGCCAACAAGAGCGAGTCAGTACCGTGCAATTGACCGTGTTGCGGCAGCAGTACCAAAAGCTGAGCCGTGATACCTGCTTAGAAATGAAAGAAGTGCGGGACCCCATGTACGAGCAAGAGTGCTCCTAGGAACAAGAAAAAGAGGGGAATGAAAAACAGGAATTGATAGCAGGAGAATGTACTTTGCTTTATGTGAGACGAATTGTTTAAGATTAGAAAATGTGTTCTCTTTGATTGTAACTAATGCCATTTGCTTCTGTAACCGTGCTTGCTTTTAGTTGTTTGCTAAATATAGGAGTAAGAGCAGGAGTGACTCCATGACAAGCTGAATTTCCTGAAATAGGCCTAAGTTTCAGTTTCCTCCAAAACCGAAACGCGGACCAAAATTGGCGCCTGCGTGAAAATCGAAAATTCCGAGGCTTGGAGCCAACCAATCAGGAGCTGAAACAATCCGTCACTTTCAAAGGAACCAATGGACTAAGGGCGGAGAGGGGATGGTATGCCCAGCGTGTCGTGTGCCACCGGTGTGTCGTGTGCAAAAAAAAAAGTACAAAAGCTTCACTTTTACCCCAGGGCGGGGTCCTGGTTCATAGGGAGGCCACTGCGTTGGTGCTCTGGGACTTGGACCCTAGCTCGAGCTAACCAATAAACTCCTTTGCCATTTGCAGCCTCGGTGACTCTGCCTCTTTGTTCCTGGGCTTGAGGGGAACTGGATCTAACAACATAACAAATATATGATATTTGTATTTAACATATCTATACTTTATATTCAATTGTTATGTATACCACTAAATTATGATTATGATATCATGACATATTTATTATTAAAGTATATAAATCATAATATATTTGATTATTCTATACACTCAAAATTAAATTATAATACTTTCCTGAAAGATATTAAAGAAAAGCAAAATAAATATCATTGTTGAAGAATATTTCATATGGTAGAGATATTATTTCTCTCTAAATTGATCTATAGATTTTTTTTTTAAATTTCCATTAAAATATCATCAGTGTTCTTTAAGGGGCTTGACAAATTGGTTTTAAAGCTTATACGCAAGCATAAACATCCAGAACAGACAAGAGATAAGAGGCTTTTGAAGAAGAAAAACTGCTGGGGGCTGGAGTTGGGCGGGGTGCCCTGCCATTTATCAAGACTTGTTACAAACCTGTCACAGTTAAGAGAGTGTGGTAATGGCGAAGAAATATACCAACGGATTATTAGAACAAAGAACCTAGAACTATACCAGACATATTAAAAAACTCATCTGGGAAGAGCTGGCCTTATAGATCGGTTGGGAAAGAAGGGGTTATTTAATAAATGGTGCAAGGACAATTGATTATTATGGGGAAAAAATGTAAGTCAGGAAGGATTAAAGATGTGCATGTAAAAAATAATATTTTAAAAGTTTTAAAAGTTCAAACAAGTGTCAGAAATAGGACACCCAAAGCACAAATCCTATTGAGAAATTCTGTTATTAAAATACAAACTTCCATCCATCAAAAAACTTAATATAGATGAGCCAAACACTGGAAGAAGACATTTATAAAACCAACTTACTAGTCTCAAAAGTACATTTGAAAACTTATCTTAAAGCAATAAAGTAAATCGCCCAGTAGAAAATTGGTGAAACACATGACGAGGCAGTCCACAGTTAAGGAAACACTAAACAAAGAGCTTAGTCGTATTGTTAGTTAGAGAAATAAAAATTAAAACCACAATTTCATTCTCACATTATTAACAAGGATGTGGGGTAATGGAAATCTCGTCCACAGCTGTGGGGATGTATAGAGCCACTTTGCAGGACGATTTGGCACCACTTAATATAATTTGGAATTTTGCATTTTCTAAACTCTAGGTATATACCTTTTAGAAATATACCCTATGTACATCCCAGAAAAATTCTTGCAAATGTTCACCAATAGACATGTAAGGGAATAGTCATAGAACTGGTATTCATGTCAGTCCCCCAAAACAAACAGCTCAAATGGTTGACAGTAACAGAACGGATAAGTAAGCTCTTCTATATATTAGACATGCATACGTGTACACATATACTGAATATACAGTGATGAGAATCAATGAATTACAGTTAGGAACTTTAACACGGATGCATCTCAAAAGTGCAATTTTGAACAAAAACAAGACACACAGAGTATGATTCCAGGTATAGAAATCTCAAAACAAAATCAAATAATAAATTGGCTTAATGATGGACAAGCATGTGGAAAACTATAAGGAAAAGCAGATTAACACAAAGTTCAAATGGAAAGTAGAAAACCAGTACCAGGGAGAGTCTAACAGGGAGTTTCAAAGACATTGGTAATGTTTCATTTCTTAAGCTGTATTATGAACTAAATTGTGTTTCCCCAAAATTCCAACATTGAAGCCCCCGGTCCCCAGTGAGAATGTATTGGAGATGACGCCTTCAGGGGGTACCTAAGGTGGCATAATGGTATAAGGGTGGGGCCCTAAGCTGATAGGGTTAGTGTCCTCACACAGCACTAGAGAGAGCTTGTTCTCTTTCTCAGTCTCTCTCCCGACACACAGAGAGGTCACGTGAGCGCGCAGTGAGATGATAGCCGCCTTCAAGCCAGGAGAAGAGCCTCAGAATGAAACCCATCTTCCTGACACCCTGATCTTGGACTTCCCAGCTTCCAGAACTGTGAGGAAAAAAATTTCTGGCCTCTCTGATATTTTGTTATGGCAGCCTGAGCAGACTAACACAGGCTGGTTAATGGATATTTATTATTGTGCTTTAAACAGTACATCTCTATTAATATTTTATAGATTTTTTTGTGTGACATATTTAATGAAAAATATTAAATGCAATAGAATATATGTAGATTGCAGACTATTGCCTTCAGCCAGAGATCTTAAACATTGCCACAAAAGAAGCAACTATGAATAGTTCTGTTAAGCAGTGTGTGAAGTTTGCATAAATTTAAATAAAATGCGTAATGTGTTAAAAGTCATAAATAAGCACAAGGCCAGAGGTAATATGAGAATTCATGAATCACGGGGAGCAGGAGCCAGCCCACGGTTTGCACTCCCGTTGGGAGTTTGGAAACCGGACTTTGCAAACCCCCTTCCCTTGAGTCTTCCTGAGGCAGAGGCTCGCGATGCTTCTATAAGTGGAAAGTGGATTCAGACAGACACCTAGTTTTCGCATAAGCAAATACCCGGCTTGCGGACTAAGTGAGGACTAGGGTGTACAACGCGACGAGGGTCGGGGGCAGCTGAATCGCGTAGACCCGGCAGCGCGCTGCAGCAGGGGGGCTCCTCCAGCATTGCCGCCGCAAGTGCCCCGGGCCACCCTCTCCCTAAAGGAGGGCTGTAACTCACGGGGAAGCTCCATGCAGCTGCTGTGCAATTCAGAGACCAAAAGGACCTCCCTTTCTAGGATGGAAGTTGTCCTTGGATTTTCCTACCGTGTGGGAATAGCAAAAGGGAAGTAGGGCCTTCGCACTGCAGCAAGTGGAGGCGGAAGAATCGCTCGAGGTCAGGAGTTTGAGACCGTTGAGACGAACAGAGTGGGAGGAAAAAAGAAAGAAAAGTTAGCCGGCGCGGTGACGCGCACCTGTGCTCCCAGGTACTCAGGAGGCTGAGGCAGGAGGATCGCTCAAGCCCGGGACTTCGAGGTTGCAGTGAGCTGGGTTGCAGTGAGTTGGGCTGACGCCACCGCACTCCAGCCTGGGTGACAGAATGAAGTTCTATTAAAAAAAAAAAAAAAAAAAGGAAAGGCCTTATTACAACACATCCACTCTTCCTGTGAGTCTCCCTGGTTTTGGGTTATGGACGAGGGGAGAAAAATAAAACCTTGCCAAGTAATGGTAGCACAGTTTCTTGCAGCTGAGATATATTTTTAAATTTTAAATTTTTATTTTTAATATTTTAAAGGATTAATTACACTTTCTTAGGAAAATCCTCACGTTTCAGGTGTCCTCTCCTTTTGCCAGTTCCTCCGCAAATGGCTTCCAGGTAAGTTACAGGTAGGGCCCAAATGGCCACGGGATCCCGTGGGAACTGTCCCCCGAATTCCAGCTGCCCCTCGGCTGCAGGGTGACTGAGCTGGTCTCACCTGGCTCCCGGACTGGGCTCTGCTGACGGGCGCCTGTTCCATGGGGCCTCAGGGTGTTGTCCAGCCCGACCCCTGCTTGCTTCCAGGTGCAGTGCCCTGCATATTTTACCACGTGACCCCCGCCTGCCCATCCGCGTCCCAGGCGGGTTGTGGGCGCGGGAGGCTGCCTCTGCCCCACCCAGCCAGCCGTGTCTTCTGCTGCCCATGCGGTCTCACACCGATGACAGGTCTGCAGCCTCCTGAGGCTTCACTTGGGGAGGGTCAGTGGCTCCAGGTCTCCCTGGAGTTTCTGCAGCACCCCGCCTCCCCACTCGGAGACTGGGCGGAGGGCTAGAGCAGGCAGGACCGCAGCATCTGCTCTGCACCCGCCCCAGCCCTCGCGTTCCGGACTCCCTGGTCTGGAAAGAGCCAGATTTTCACTTTCTCCTCCTTCCGCCAGGGAGTTCCCCTGCGCCTTGTCCCTGCTTTTCCCTGGAGACATGAAGCCTAGTGGCTTAGCCTCAGTGGAAGTGTTACTCGGGAACACACCGAGTGGCACACGGAGATTTGACAAAAACAGGTTCTATTCCACGCTGGCCGGCAAGGCTCAGAGGGGAATTTGCTCTCCCCAAATTCTGAGCACCAAAGAGCACAGCAGTCTTTTATACGCTCTGCTTAAGGAGGAGGGGCCCGGCTACAACAGGGTTAACTTTAGTGCGGCAGGGTCCTGAGCTACTCTACGGCCTGGTACTCTAATTGCTACCGGTGATTTATGAGGACGGCAGCTGCTGGGGAAAGTTGCCAGGGAGGAGGCCCAGGCCCCCGGAAAGGGTGCGGGGGAGGAAACCCGGTAGTGGAATTCTCCAATTTCCCACTTCAGTAGAAAGGATTTTCCCAGATAATCTGCATCAGGCTTGCAAGAACTTTGATTTGGGAGTAATGAGTTGATTAAGAACACGGGATACAAGAGAATGAAACATAAATGCAGCTGTGCTCCAACGACGATGTTTCAGTCAATGACGGATCACATATATGTCAGTGTCCCATAAGATTATGAAGGAGCTGAAAGTTCTGTGGCCTAGTGACATCACGGCTGGCCTAACACGGTGCAACGCCTTCCTCCTGGATTTGTGGTGATGCTGGGGTGAGCAAACCCACAGTGCTGCCAGGCAGGATGGGAATTTAGACATGAGATGTTTAATTCCTAGCGTGTGAAAAACCGGGTTCTTGAACCTTGTGTTGATAATACATTATTTTGTAATATAAGATTGCTGTGAACTACAATTTTAAAATTTAATTCATTCTATTTTTATATACCCATTTTTACTTTAGCTCACATTTTGTACAATGTTTGGGAATAACGAAGTTGTGAAAAATCAAAGTTAGAAGAGGCCTCAAGAAGTCTGGGACTCCCGCCTTGTATTCTGAGCATGAGTCTGGTCTGCAGAGCATTTCTTCAGTGCCCATCCAGTCTCTGCTTTTTTGGGGGACCTTGTCCTGGCCCTCCCTGAGCTGAGCCACCTTCGGTGCAGTGAGAAGTCCCAGGAAAGGGCATGTGCCCTGCGGAGCCATGCGCCAGTCTCCTGGCCTAACCATGGGCCAGTCAGTGGCCAAAGGGCATCAATTTGCAAGCATTTGGGTGAGGTTTGGGCAAGTGGGATGGGGTCTCCTTGCAGCTGTGAGAGGACCCCCAGGGCAGCGCAAACCTGGAGAGGAAAGAGAAGGACCTGGGTGGGGACCAGGCAAGGCAAGCCTTCCTGAGCTACCCAGGTCTAGAGTGGAACCCAAGGGAGCTTAAGAGTCTAAATGTTAAGGAAGAATCTGGAAATGTGTGATGAAGGTTGATTCTTCAGGGTAGGAGGACAGTACATGCTTTATTTAATTGTTTGTAAGCTTGACTTGTATCTTTTAAATATTTAAATACAAAAACGTGGCATGTGGGCCTCCATTTGCTCTCTTGCCCAGCGCATGCACGTTCGGAGAGGCTGTCTTGAGTGCTGGGGGAGCTCGAGCTAACACGACAAAATGGTTCATTCCATTTTGGGACACAGCTAAAGGTTAAAAAGCTTTTTTAAAAAACTGAAGCCAAAATCTATCTCTTTCATACATCCATTCTTTGTATCCCCAAACTATATTTACAGAAAACTCTTCAATAATTCAAATATCTCCTAACTTAGAACATCTTCCCTAACTTTTCTCAAATTAATGTTGATTTACTGTCAGGTGTTTGATTCTAGTAAGAACAGAAGGAAAAACATGAAGGACTGCGAGTAGTTATTTAAAAATAAAATCTGACAGAGTTACCTCACATTGTAATCAAAAAGCAAATTTCATTATAAAATTTTATTTGCTCATTTCATTAGACATAAAAGGCAGGTTTATTATTATTATTATTATTTTATAGATAAGAGAGATTTAAATAAATTAGATGATTTTCCTAAAGTCTCCAAACAGACCTATCTTCAGACTGGCTGTACTTTAACCAGCTGTTTGATCCCAGAAAAGTCACTATTACTTAATCACGGTTCTTTCTTTTGTAGAAAGCTGTGACCTGTTTTTCAAAGCTGCCTCTAAGGTTCAGTTGGCCCATGTAGATGAAATGGGCTTCTGCATCTGTGACTGAAAGGTGTATAACAAAATACCCCAAAACTTAGTGGCTTAAGACGGTGACATGAGATTTCTCTTGTCTGTGGGTTTACTGGCCTTTCTTCTCGCTGTCTCCACTGGTCACTCATACGGCTGCAGTGGGCTGAAGGCTCAGCAGGCCTGGCTGGGGTGGCCGGGTCTCCCGGTGCTGGCGGAAGTATTCCGAGATGCACGAGGCGGCGCGTGCACACAGCCCTTCCCCTGCAATGCTGTCGGTTAAAGCAAGCGGCAAGGCTAGCACCGACTCAGAGGATGTGGAACTAGGCTCCGTCTCCCGATGCGAGCTGCAGCAAAGTCACCTTGCAAAGACTTGTAGACCCAGGGAGGCACCGTTCACGTGGGGCTGTCGAGGCAACAATCTACTTACTTCTGGCCCTATCCCTGCCAAGACTTCCAAAGTCTCATCTTGTCCCAGCAGCGGGCGAGAAGCCATGATCTTGTGATCTGTGTCCGGTCTGGATGCAGATGAGGCTATGTGGGTACAACTTCTATGGGTGGAGCTTACGTTGGGAGTGACCCTGGTTTTAGGGCTAGAAAGCTGAGAAGGGGTGGCTCACATTGGAGTAGCTGCCTGATGCTCGGCAGCCTGGTGTGCCCCTTGTCACCAACCCCAGATGCCATAGGGTGTTATTCCTACAGCCTTCCCCTTCCCACTGGCAACATCAAAGAAGGGGGCAAATGAATGGTCAGCTCAGTGTGTCCATTGGGGTCCCCCTGTTTGCACCCCCTATGGCATCGAGGGGTGGTCCCAGTGTGCCGGAGAGAACTCATGTGGGAGATAATCTGGCTCTGGCCCACAGCCGCTGCACGAGCTTTGATTTGACCGTTCTCCGACTTTGTTGTCTGGGTACAGCGAGAGACCCAAAGCTCGCCACATCTGCCAAGGAAGGCTGCTGTCTCATTTTGGGGAGGCTTCTAAAATCAGTTTTACAGTTGTGCCAGTGTCTCAATGTCTTTACTATTCACATTAAATATGCGATCACGTGACCACTTGAAAGCAGCACCATGACTCCTCTTCTTGCCAGTGTAGCAGGGCTTTCCCTGATAGTGATCAGTGGTTACCGTTACAGTCTTTCTGGTTTCTTCTGCTCCGGAAAACGTAGCGCGTGAGTGCCACACACGCTGTGCGCGGGCTATGCCATGCGCCACGAAGAATTGGTTTCATAACCACTGGCGTTATTTTCAAAGGAATTGTATCCTGTAAACAGGAACCTCATGAGAAAACACAAATGAGCAATAATAGTTTCCGATATTGGTACTCAGATAAAAGCCCTGATTCAGTTTCCAATGGCTTTAATATGCATAAAGCTCCCACCGCACCTGCACTAGAAAGGCAATTCCTGGACTCATTATGTTTGTACATACACACACGCATACTTACAGAATGACACACACACATACGTAATGATGCACGCGTGTATATATACATGTAATAATACACATGACCTCTAATACCTTGTAATTTTAGTTAGTTTTTTATAGAAACACACATGTACTTGTGAATATACCTGGATGACTATACTAATTTCATTTTTAGGACTTAACACAAATCACATTCAGCTGGTTGGCTATACTATCTCTTTCTAAGATGGCGATGTTTCCTAGGTGGATATTTGAGAAGATTGTAACCATTTGAAAAATTGTAGTAAAAATAAAGAAGTGTTATTCTGTGATGAAACAATTTAGAGGTAAATTCTATGAGCACTGTGCAGATCACAGGACAACTTTGTTTCAAAAAAGATTATCGACCTCCATGGAATTATTAATAATTACTACTGCTCAGGCTGGGGCATTTGATTACTTCAACACTGACACCAAATCCTTTGCAGATTAGGGACTCTCATCTGGTGTCATGGGACTCTCACCTGGTGGTCTCACCTGGTGTCCTGGGGCTCTCTCCTGGGGGAATAGTGTGCCCTTTATGTTGTGCCAGTTTATGTTGATCAATGTGAAAAACTAATTTTTAGTAAAACTAAAGCTGGATATTGGATGACACACTATTAAAATATAGGGTCTATGATGTGTAGTGTGGGGTAAAACTTATTGATGCTGTAATGGAGCAAATGTCTTTGAGGTATGTTTCAAATAAAACACAAGTTAAAGAAAAGTGGTAATCTCTTGGTCCCAATCCATTGAGTCAAAGAGATAGTTCCCTCCAAGGAAGGGGTGTTTACTTAGAAAAAAGAAATCCTTGATTCACTTTAAATCTTGTAGCTGATATTCTTGAGTTTCTAGACAGTCAGTCATCTCAAAATCCAGCTTTTGCGAGACAAAAAGGGATTTCTAGCTGTACCTTGACATCTTGGCAGCTGAGCTTGCAGGCCTGAGTGTGGAGTTTACTGTAAGCCTCCCCTCCAGCACACTGCCCTTCCTGCCTCTTGAATCTGCCAAGCTATGGTGTAATCCAGAGCCGTGGAACATGCCGTTCCCCCGGTGTGGAAGGCGTGTGCCCCTAAACCCTCTGCTCACTGAAGGCCTGGTCCACGTGGTGCCTGCTCACGTACTTCTTGCCTGCGTGCCCTAGTGGAGGCAGCCGCTCTCTTTCAGTACCTGGAGTGGTTGCAGCATATCTTTGCCTGGGTGTAGACTGGCTTCCCCAACTAGAGTGTAAGCTCCTGGGGCACAAAAGGTGCCCTGGAGCAGGGCTGGACACATGGCAGCACTCAGTCAGTGCTGGACACCAGCTGGGGGTCTTTGTGGCTGCACTGCACTTAGAGAGAAGACTTTGGTTTGGATAAAAGGAGAGTGGGGCTAGACACCGCAGGGGAAGGGGGTGTCAAAGAGAAGGAATAAGTAGGCCCAGCCGTTTGCATGCGAGTGGGTCTGGGACAGGGAGGCGCTTGGGCTGGAAGACTGGCAGCTGGAGACTCCCAGTGTATTGTTTTGGAACACTGGGATACTGTCTGTGTTAGCCAGTATTCTCTAGAGAAAGAGAACCAATAGGTTATCTGTCTATCCATCCTTCTATCTAAAGAGATTTATTATTAGTGGTTGGCTCCCATGATTATGGAGGCTGGGCAGTTCCACTGTCTGCTGTCTGCAAGCTGGAGACCCAGGCAAGCCAGTGGGGAAGTTCAGCCACCTCACAGAGGCTTGGGAAGCAGGTGAGCTAATGTGTCAGTTCCAATCCGACCGAAGGCCTGAGAACGAGGAGCACCGGGATCCGAGGGCAGGGGAAAAAGGATGCCCCCACTCCAGCAGACAGCACGTTCACCCTTCCTCCCCTTTCGGTTTTATTCGGGCCAGCTCAGACCTGGGGGCTTGAAGCATGCCCACTCATCTACTTTTCTGAGTCCACTGATTAAAATACTAATCTCTTCCAGACACACCCTCAGTGACATGCCGGGAACAACATTTTGCCAGCTATCTGGGCATCCCTTAGCCCACTCAGATTGATACATGAAATTCACCACCACAGCCCTAAGTACACAGTCGCAGGAGGGTGGTTCAGTGCGTCACGGATCATCCACAAGGCGAGATCATGTGCTATGGCGCCATACGAGTAATGCTTACGAGAAGGTTTTTGTCACATGAACATTGCTTATTCAGTAATGACAATAAGCAAATGGGGGACACAGACTCTTTATAGTAGGAATGACGTGGGTGGAAATCTGCCAGCTGTCAGCCCAGCTCATTCCTGAGTGGGAGAATGATGGTTTTATGTACGCATTCATAACTTTGATTTTTATACATATGAAGAGGTAGATAAACAAGGCATATTCACAAGGCATTAAAATTGTGGAAACTTTCAAGTGAACTGATTTCTGGTTCTACTTTGGAAGCCAACAGGTGTGTATTAATCAGGACAGGATGTTACCCAACGGAATCTGGGTCTGCTCATCCGGTGCAGCAAAGCCAAACGCTGGAACTGAGATTTGCAGCCAGAGAAAGAAAGGCAGTTATTGCAGGGTACCAAGCAAGGAGAACAGACGCTAACACTTAGGACCCAGGCCCCCTGGTGGTTTACAGACAAAGGCTTTGAAGGCAGGGGTACATTTCAGGAAAGCAAAAGTTCGAGGTAAAATTATAAATCAATACATGGAGGTTAGAAATTGGTTTCGCCCAAAAAAGTGGAACATCTTGGAGCAGAGATTCTTTGATTAGCGATTGATTAAGGCAGCAAGGCCTTGCCTAAAAACTTGGGGTCAGCAGAAAGGAATGTTAAGGTTTGGCCTGTGGACGTGACTCTCCAGACCCATCAAAAAGAAATTTAAAAGAAGAACGGTGGTCAGCCTTATCTGAGGTTTGTCTGATAGAGGCATTTTCCATCTGGTGAGAATTTCTGAAAAACAACTCAAGAATATATGTTCGGATGTTCTCTTTTTGTTTCTGCAGGGAACCAAAACACCTGTGACTCTGGCTTGCTGGGGAGACTGTTGTTTTAAGATAGTACTACCTTCCTGCTTCTTACCTGCTCATTCACTTTTCAAGGCTAGCTAGGTAGCTGGAATTGCCCTTGAAGAGACCCAAGATTTTTCCTTATTTTCATGTTTGGGGGCCTGGCAGGCCTCCGAGAGGGGTCCCTGCTCTGTCTCAAGGAGGATCGTGCCTCTGCACTTCATACTTGCCCTGTCTTGAGCATCACCCCAAGTGGCCGTAGTCTCTTTAACGGTTGTGTAGTATCTACCCCACTCCAGGCCGCGGTGGGTCTGTCCGGGTGATCCAAGCTAGACCAAGTCCACAGTAGGAAAGGGTTTTGTTGTTGTTTGTTTGTTCTTTTCCTTCGTAATATAATTAGAAACCACTAAATGATTAATGCATAAATATTTGAGCACTACAAATAAGTATAAGAAAGAGAATCGTGCTTTTCTGAAATCCCTCTGTCCAGGGCAACCACCATTCACACCATTCACATACATATCACTAAGTTAAAAAAAATCTATTTTCCAAATGGTGCATCACTCATATTGCAACATGGATATTCAAAATTTTTTTTACTTAGTTATTGCAATATCTAATCTTCTTCCCCTTCCCTCTCCTACCTCCTCCAACCAACACTAAATAAGCAGCCTGGTAGATATCCACGCATAATCTTCTCTTTTCTCACATAATTATACACAAATAAGTATATATATATTTAAATTTTTTAAAAAATCTAAATTATTTAAAAATAAAAATATACTTCTCCGTATTGCCTTTTTAATTTAACAGTAAAGTGTGGAAACTGTACAGCTATTTATTGGTTGTCTTCCCAAAATGTGATAGCTCTTCACGCTTCTACCGGGAATTCTGCTAATTAACCAATAACCATGCCAATCACTGTGCTTTTGGCGAAGTTGTGCCCGTCTGATTAGGCAGTGACCTGTCATTATTACTTTCCTTCACTTCCTGCCTCTCGTGGAGCTGGGCACCTTTCCAGGGGTAAAGGGTCACTCACGGTTTGTTCTTCCTATTCCCTGCCGCCCAGCGGAGGCTCCACACCTCCTGCCACCCAGTCATCCTAGTTTGGAGGCTTTTAAACCAAGGAGGCGTGTGGTCTCATTGATAGTTTTAAGAGCTCACACTGGCTGGAGTGAAAAGAATAAATGAATTGTGAGGGCAGAAGTGGAAATGAGGGGGCTGATTCTGGAGGTGCAGCAGTCCGTCACTCTTGTGAAGGTGAAGGGGACTTGGACTAGCATATAAATTTTAAGGGAAATGACATTAAACATTTTATCAAATCTAGTGTTTGCCATCAGGTTGTTTTTCCTGTTTTTCCTATGATTGCTAAATTTTACCCTTTAGCTTCTGTTGACATAATCACATGATTTTTCTCTCTTAATTCTATAATGACTTATGTCAGTCAATAGGTTGCTATGATTGAACTGTCCTTATATAACTATTCTTGCAGGTATTTTGAATTACTTTTTAAGACACTGCCAGATTCTATTTTTGAACATTGTATTTATAATTGGGATTGATGTATTTTCTTTTTAAATTTTATTATAAGATAATTTGTAATAATGACTTCTCAAATAAATTGGGGAACTTCGCAATTCCTTTTTTCTTCTATGGATGTGAATATTGCAAGTATCATTGGAATAATCAATTATTTAAAGGTTATATAGAATTCAGTTGTGAAGCTGTATGTCTATGGCATCTTTAAAAAATGATCTGCTTCAATCATATTTCCAATCTTCCTATAAAAATTATTATATTTTCTTCTTCCCATTTACATTTTGATAGGAAATTATAAGTTTGTTGCCATGGTGTTGTGTGTGGCATTCTCTTATAATTCCTTTAATTAACTGTGTCTATGATGATGTCTCCCTTTTCATTTCTAAACTTGTATAATATTGTCCCGCCCTCTATTCATTCATCAGCCTCAGGAGAGGTTTATCTATCTTGTTGGTCTTTTCAAAAACAAATTTTTGGTTTTATTGGTAACTTTTTAATTTCAAATTTATAAATTTCAGCTTTTATCTTTATGAAATCTGTCTTCTTACTTTTATTTTTTCTGTTTATTGTTCATTTCTGTATTCTTTGGCTAAGTACTGAGGTCTTTCATTTTTAGCCTTTCTGTTTTAGGAATGAAGGCATGTAATATTACACATTTTTCTGTGCAGTTTGCACAGGATCGGATGTGAGAATTTATCCCCGTCTTGCTTTCTGGTGGTTTGTGGGACCTGCAGCCCCACCTGGGACAGGGATCCCAGTCTGGAGAGCCCTCAGGAGGTTTTGTTCTGCTGGTGCTGACTCTTGAGGGTCAGCAGCACCCCGGAGCCAGGCATGTGTTATGGTCACTGTGTTTGAAAGACACTCATCCATTCGCCTTAAATTATAATTTTCTAAGCTCACACAGCTTTACATACAAATCTCACCTTCTAGTTTATGCAAATCATTTTTTTGCAGGGAGCAACATTCCAAAAGGCAGTCCACAGAGATTGCCTTGAGGGCAGTGAAGAGAAAAAATTTACAGGAAAAAAACCCATTAAATATAGAGATTAACTCTTAAATTTTTTACATTTTAGTATTTGCACACCTTGGCAATTGCCACCTATTTTACTGAAGTGGGACTGTCCGTGAGATATAGATTCCTTTCCTTTTTTTCCCAAAATGGACCATTTTGTAAGCTCATTGCATTTGCCTCCTCTTTTTAAGGTTAACTCTGTATTTTTTAAATCCCATCAGCTATACTTTAAGGGAGGCATACTTCTCATTTTCTCATTTTAACATTTTATATAACTTTAAAATATTGATGATAATTACTATTATTTGAGATTTAATGCCATATAATCTATGACTTATAAAAACAGCTGTATTTGAAGATACGGCGTCAAGAACGCATCAGGGGAAGCCCATGCAGAATGGATGCTCTATCTTCGTTTATTGCAGTTTTACTCGCTCGTGTAACTGTGAAAAATTCTGACATGACACAGCACACGACAGGGAAAGAAATCTTTTAGTTCACCTGTCATTTTTTGCTGAAATAACTAAGTTGGAGATGCCATTAGAAAGCGGTGGCAGAACAAAGGAATGAGGAGACGGTGCTGTGGAGCGGTGTGCTCTCGAAAGCACGGTCTCTGCAAGTTTCTTAATCTCGCATGCGGGAGAGGCTCTAAGGAACAAAGAAGCAATACAGGATGGCAGAAGACATTTATTTAAATGTCACTTATGCACTGGGTAATGAAAACTGAAGGAGTTCTATTGGAGATAATAAACCAATTTTTGCGAGAGAAGATGAAGTAATTAATTATGCAAGGGCAGTGGCTTCTCCTTGGACTTCATTTTCACAGACCACATTTACCCCTAGCTGTTGAAACAAGAATCAAACTACACGCTGCACTCACTTGTACTCCCACTGCGACGATGGCGGTGTTTGGACAGGCTGTGGTTCCAGCAAGGCCAGGGTGACGGACAGACGGTGGCTGTACCCCTCAGACTCCAGCAAAGCGAAACTTCCTCCTGCCTTTCTCTGGGCTACCTGAGCCCCGGAGTCGTGACAAGCTCTAGCCCATGATGACTTCGTGTCTGAGGGGGCTGCAGCATCAGAGAGGTTTTGCCCTGGGAGGCTGACTAGCCACAGACCCACCACAGGGTGCCCAGGCTGGCTTTCGAATATTCTCCTTAGGAAAATGTTGCTGGAAGGAGGGATCCTTGGAATTGAACTTGGTAATCATGTGTCTTCACTCTTGCGTATCCTCTTAGGTCTGCTGGTCGCCAAGACAAACATACCCTCAGGATCTGGAGAAGCCCTGCGGTCCAGTGAGGACACTGCCAAGCTCTAAGAAGCAAATGATGCCCGGCATGTTCTCCTTTCCCGGTTGAACCCACCATTTACTTAGCAAGGGCTTAGCATTCTGAGAGAGGTGTACAAGATGACGTCCATGTTCTCTCTTAGCTCCACATACAGAATTTTTGGATGATGTGAACCATAAGGCTTCCTTTTTATCAAACATGAAAGAATAGGCTACATTTACCTATACCTTTTTCTCCAAAAACCTACCATATTAGTCAGGGTTATATTTAGTTATGTATGATAAGGAGGTGGCTTCCATGCTTACGAAGGCTGACAAGTCCAAGACGTGCGGGGTGACTCGGCAAGCGGGAGAAGGGGGCCAGCGGAGTAGCTCCGGGCTGAAGGCCGGCAGGCGAGTCTGGGGAACCACGTTCCAGTTTGAGCGAGGGCAGGAAACACTGATGCCTTTCAGAGGCAGCCAGGAAGGGCAGAGTCTTATCTGGGGAGGGTCAGTGTCTTGTTTCATTCAGGCCTTCGACTGAGGGAGGAGGCCCACCCCCATGGGGAAGGCCATCGCTTTACTCAGCCCACGAATTCAAATGGTAACCTTATCCTTACCACGACCTTCGCAGCAAAAAATAAATAAATAAATTAATTAATTAATTTAATTAAAAATAAATAAATAAATAAGACAAATGTCAACTCTCACAAATACACCTTGAATGTTTGACCAAATGTCTGGGCACCCCGTGGCCTAGTCCAGTTGACACATAACAGTAACCATCACACATGCCAAAGGAACAGGAACAGAGGACAGCAGACAGCGGGGAGAATTAGGGAGTTTCGAAAGCGTTGGGTGCAGCATGGGAGACAGGCAAGACCCTGGTGGTCTGCAGGGTAACCGAGGGGATGGAACAGCAGCAAAGATGTTTCTCTCTGGGGCGGAGACTGCCAGGGCCCAGAGGGACGGAAAAGAGAAGCCTAAACTAAAATAGTTCATTAAAAAAGATTCTCTGCAGAGACTCGAAAGAGTCAGCTTTCTCCTAGCTGAGGGGGAGCGGGGAGCTGCACCCCAGGAAATCACCACTGAGAATGAGAAAATGGGATGATCTCCTGGCGGGGGCAGGAGTCGGAGTGGGGCTGTGGAGGAGCCTCCCGCTGGAGCGGCGCCTGCTCCCAGGGCCTCACCCCTGCCTCCCGAAGGCAGCCCTGCCGGGTCACAGAGCTTGGCTGCGCCAGCCCTGAGAGACGGAAGCCACAGGAGCAAGTGCGTTGATCAGCCAGGACTGCCGTTCGTGAAAATGATGTTGTCATAAAAAACCCACCTGGTCGACCCAGGACTGTTAGACACTGGAGCATGCGCTCTGTGTCGCGTCCCCGGTGAGGTGAAACACCAGCGCACAGGTGAGGTGCAGCCCGTCCACCTCTGTGCAAGGCGGCGTGTTCGCTCCGGGCTCTTCTGCCAACTCAGGGATAAGATGAGTCATGGCCTCCTAGACTTCTGGAGGTCAGGCATTTGTAGAAAAGGAAGAGAAATGCCTGCCGACTTCTCACTGCGTTTTAATCAGCTCCTGCGTGTTTTCTGCCTAATCTGAGATGCGAGCAAGCGATCCTCTTGTTTTCACTGACGTTCACCCTTTCCGGCCTCCTCTTTCCCACAGACGCCACTTCTGTTCCGGCCCGGAGGCTTTTTGCCCTTTCCATCCATCTGCATTATTCTCAGTCCTCACAACCACTCTTCCGGGGGCCGTCCCTGACCCGCCACCCTGCGGTCACCGTCCTCCCCTCCTCCCCACAGTGCCGCAGCCCCTGGCCCCACGCGTGGCACCGGACTGTCCCAGTGCCCGCCCCTCCTGGGCACTCCCGTGAGGTCTCGGACTATTTGGCGTCCGTCCCGGAACTCTGCTCCTCGGTGGCGTCTCCGCCTCAGCCCCTGGGCCGTCTTCTAACCCGGAGCTCAGACCTGCCGCGCCGCCAGCACAGCTGTCGCCAGCGACGCCTGCAGGCGCGGCGGAGCGAGGCCTGGGCTCTGCTGCTCTGCTGCTGGCGGGCAATTCTCGGACGCGCTTTCCTCCCTACCTTAACTCTGTCAGCACTCCTGAGCGACAAGCTGCTTTCAATGTTTCGACACTTTATATAAATGCTATTACTCTGTGTGTTCTTTTGCAACTTTCTTCTTCGCTTGCCATTGTGTTTGTAAGATTCATCTGCAACAATTATTAGATAATTCCTTTCTACTTCTGAATAACATTCCTCTGCTTTTAATATTTAGATGGTTGTATTTATCATCGCTTTTTGCTGTTTCGAACAATGCCTACGTGAACATTTTTGCACATGTCACCTTGTAAATGTGCATGAGAACCTAGGGCACGCCCGCTGTGGGAGGGCTCAGCCTCGCCGCTGCCGGTTACTTTCCAGGAGGTGGTAGTGATCGCCCCGCCTGCTGAGGGCATGCAAGTGCGCAGGCTGCCCCATGTCTTCGCGGACACGTGGGATTCTCTGACTTTTATTGGTTTTAGTCTGATGAGTGAGAAATGTTATCTGGTTATTGAAATGCTCATTTCATTGTTTACCATTGTGGTTGAACATTTATTAATAAAAAATATGTAAATATGTTTACTGGTCATTTGCTTTTTTTCTGAATTGACTCTTTAGATATTTTGCACATTTTGCTTCTGTTTTTTAAAAATTATATTCTTTGTTTAGTGCATTAAAAATATTTTCTTCCAGGCTGTCTCTTTATTTTTATGTTATTTTTTAATAAACAGAAATTTTAATATTTCGTGTAGCTGAATAAATCTTTTCTTTGTTTTCTTTTCTTTCTGTGTCTTTTTAATGAAACTCTATGCTACTCTGATATTCTCCTATATTTTCTTGTGAGCATTTGAAAATTTTTCATTCCATATTTCAATTTGCAATCCCTGTAGAATTTCTTTTTGTATATTTTTATGGCTTTATCAGTTAGGAATCAAAATGCCCATTTTTCCATACAAATAAACAATTGTTCTAGCTCTATTTGTTTATTTGTAGGGCCACTTCTTCCATTTATTAAGTTTTCATGTAGGTTTGTGGTTCTATTTCTAGACTATTTTTGTTTCAAGTCAATTTATTATTTCCTAAACCAAATTTTCACTGTGGTAAGTGCTAATAATAATACGATAGTATTATAATATAATAAATCCTAATAATAAAATAAGTTCTAGTATCTTGTAGGGCAAAGGCACCTACATTTCTCTTATATTTTTCTCAGAATTGTCTGGGGACTTGCTAGCACTTTGCTCTTCCTTGTCAATTTTAGACTCTGTTTCTCCTGCCTGTCTATCAGGACTTTGCGGACTTGGATTGAATTTATGGATAGATTTGGGGGAAAATCAACTTCTGATAGTGAGTCTTTCTATTTTCGAATATAGTATATTTATTGCTCAAGTGACTTAGGTCTTCTGAAATGTCTTTTAATAAAGTTTTATAATGTTCTCTGTAGAGGTTTCTTGGTGCTTTACCTTTTTATTGCTATTGTAAGTAGTAACGTCTTAAAATCAAATTTCAGACTCATATATTAAATGCTCATATATAGGAGTATATTCAATCTGTATTTACTGATTTTATAGCCAGCAATTTGTGAAACTCTCCTTTAATTCTGATATTATGTCAGACTCTTGGCTTTTCTATGTGGTCTTAATCCATTTTGTTTAATCATCTGAAATTATTTTAATCATTTTTCTTTTCTTCTAGGAATCTTAAATTGAAGAGTTTATTCCATTTACATTAATTATGATTACTTTGATACTGAATTTGTTTTTAAAATGTCATTGTACATCCTATTTTCTTGCTTTTTCTGTATTTATTTTTTTGCTTTTATTCTTTTCTTGCATTTAAAGATCCTTTGGAATTATTATTGTTTTCTCATTCCATTTCCTCCTCTATTTGTTTAGAAGTTTTATGCTATGCTTCTGTTCATTTAGTGGTTACTCTAAATGGTGTCTTGTTTCCATGAGTGTGTGTGTGTGTGTGTGTGTGTGTGTGTGTGTTTGAATTCTAAGCTACTTCATTCTGGGGGAACTCTAAGTATTAACAGCAGCATGTGAAGCCCTGGGCATAATCCTACCCCTCAGAGGATTTGCATTCACTCCTGCTGGTCCCAAGGTGGTGCTCCCTACCGTGAGCCACTGTACTCTCTCCTCTGAAAGATTTTGCATCCCAAAAGCAGTGTGATGAAGTCCAAAAATGGGTTGGGGTGGCTTATGCTTGCACAATCTCAGAAGCAATTCTACTGCCCCCATTGTCAGTGTGGAGCTAGTCACGTTCCTCACCAGGCGGAGGTGATTTCTTCTCCACCCACACCAAGGGCCACATCTCTGGGGGCCCAGCTGTCCCCGTACACTGTCCCCTCTGCTCTGTCTGTCCTTGCCCCCAACTGCAGCCCTTGCACAGAAGCCCGCAGTCTTCAGGGCTCGGCAGGGGCCTGGTGAAAGCCGTCTTTGGCATTCTCTGCCCGGGATTCTTGCTTCCTCACTTCACCCCCTGCCTTTTTTTTTTTTTTTACCTTTGTAAATTCTTTCTTTTGTGCCTTGAAATTAAATTAAGGAAAATGATATAAAATATGCATTTTATTTCATATTTAGTTGTTTCATTTGGAGGATTGTTCATGGCAGCCTGCCACTCTACCAGAATTTGGAGATTGAAACACAGATGATGAAAAACAGGAAAATTTGTAGCAGAAAGGCACAGAGTTGACCGACTATAACACGCTGCCTCTTGGCGACACCTGGCACACCCTGCTTCATTAAGGCAGCCGTGTGCCCGAGCCAGGCCGTCTCGGTTCGTAACTTGACTGATTGCCAGCCTTGTGGCCTGGGACAAGTTTCTTCCCTGTGTCCTCAGCTTTCTCAGCTCATGCTTATTACTTGTTCCAAGAAACAACACTGTATGAATAACGACAGTTTATTTTACCTTCTGCCAATGAGGACATTTATACTCTATTCAGATTTTGGCTTTTACAGAGCGTAGAAACATTGTACGTGTCCCTTTGTGCACGAACGTGCATAATTTCACTGGGTTTGCAACTAGGAGTTAAACGGGTGGGTCACAGGGTGTGTTTCTGTTCAACTTTAGCTGATATTGCCCAACAGTTTTCTCAAAGGGTTGTGCCGACTTACATTCCCTACAAAAGTGTCTGCGAGTTCTCACCTCTCCACATCTTCACTAACAATTGCCACTATCGACTTTTAAAGCCATTATTGTGGACATATAATGGTGACACATTTCAAGTATCATTTTAATTTTCCTGTTGACTAGAGACATATGTTTACTTGCCAGTTGGGCAGTCTGTTTTGTGGAGTGCTTGTTCAAGTTTCTTGCTTATTGTTTTTACTGGTGAAATATATTTTACTTCTTGATTTATAGGAGAACATTTATTCCACAAAGTAAGGCATAATGTGGTATAATTTTTTAACAGCTTTATTGAAGGATGACTGACATACAATGAACTGGACATCTTTACATTATACAAGTTGCCAAGTTGGACATGCATGAACCCATAAAACTTCCACATGGTAAACATGTCCATCGCCCGTTAGTAATCTTTCCCCCTGCTCCTCCTCAGCCCAGCCCGTACTCAGGCAACCACTCATCTGCTTTGCGTTGCCATGAATGAGTTTCTATTTTGTAACATTTTATGTAAATGGAATCATACAGTATGTACTCTTTTTTTTTTTTCTTTCTTGGCTGGTTTCTTTTACTCAGCATAATTATTCTGGTAAGCATGCAATGCCATAGTGTTTGTTAAAAACACATTTCTTTTTACTGCTGGGTAGTATTCCTTCATATGGATATACCCCAATTTGTTTACCCCATCATCTGCTGGTGGACATTTAGTTTGTTTCCAGTTTGGGCTGTTGCAAATAAAGCTGGTATGAGCGTCTCTGTACAAGTCTTTACATGGGTATAACTTGTTGGAATGGCTAGGTCATAGGTATAGGTTTGCATTTTTAAATTGTTTTAGAGATGGGGTCTCACTGAGTGGCCCAGGCTGGAGCACAGTGGCTCCTCACAGGTGCGACCGTAAGTGATCCTCCACGAGAGCTTCCCCATTAGCCGGGACTGCAGGTGAGCAAATTTTTAATACACCATTTTATGTTCCTAGAAGCGGTATATGAGAGTTCCAGTTACTCCGGATCCTCATGAACACCATTTTAAAATGGTCAGTCTTTGTAAACTTTAGCCATTCTCTCAGGTATATAGTGGTATCTCACTGTGAT
>CAUYSK010122966.1:0-30153 GCA_963575035.1 Avahi laniger | reverse complement strand
AATTAATTTCTTTCTATTTTTGGTAGAGATGGGGTCTCGCTCTTGCTCAGGCTGGTCTCGAACTCCTGAGCTCAGAACGATCCGCCCACCTCGGCCTCCCAGAGTGCTAGGATTACAGGCGTGAGCCACCGCACCCGGCCTCATCAGCTTGTTTTTAGAAATGTAACTATTTTATAACTGCTGAGAAAATTATGATGGGAGAAAATACACATTAATAAGCTACTTTGATGAGCGACCCCAAAAAGCTAAGGCTCTATGGAGCCCAAAATCCATTGCAAAAATTGTGAGCTCACTTCAACTGTCTGTTTGACATTTAAGGAAATATTTGACATTGTAGTTTTTTATGAATGTGCTTTTATGCCGGTCTTACTATCAACTTCCAGAAAATGACTTCTATTAGCGAAAACACATATTTTAACTCACTTATGAACAATGCATTGATTTATGAAACAAATTCTCAACTGTCCTTGTTTCTAGTTGTTGGCTGGAAGAAAATTCAAAGACGGAACCAGGTTGACAAACTTGAATGAAAAAATTCAGCACAGACACTACTCTGTTCAGAAGCTGGAGGGTTAACGGATGGCCAGTAAAGCCCAAACCCTCTGAAAAGTAATACTTGGCCCTTGGTTCTTTATCAGGGTAACTGCAAAAACATAAGACTGAATTCTGGGTACAGTTTTTTCTACATTAAAAAAACTCATGTTGGACACATGGATGATTTTTCCTAACAATAAGCTCTGAAGCAGTTTAAAGGCCAGCAATTAAGAAATGGCACACCTGGCATAATACTGCCAGTGTGGGAAGTACTGGGCCAGCTCTTTTCCATACAGCTCAATTCCAAGTCCTCCAAAAAGTCAATTTTTGTTCTTCCTTTTCTAGTCCTAGTATTTCTTTGGATGACAAACAGGAGCAACTAACTGAGTTTATCTGTCTCTGAGAAAATTCATACTAAACTGTAGAGCAAAAGAAGAAAAAATGACCATGACTTTTTGTTGTCACCTCAAACTTGAGGAAAAGAAGTAATTCCTTTCTATAATAAGAGTACTGCTTACTCACTTTGGATGTTTTGGGTTTGTAAAACAGACCAGTTCTGACAGCGCTTAGTCTCCAAAAACCACCACATGCCCAGCATACTGTGAGTGTGTGGGGAATACAGGCTCTTGTCTATCCAACCTCTTCTTCTTTTTTTGGGGGAGGGGGGAGGAGAGGGACAGAGTCTCACTCTGTCTCCCAGGCTGGAGTGCAGTGGCATAATCATAGCTCCCTGCAGTCTCAAACTCCTGGGCTCAAGCGATTCTCCCACCCTGGCCTCCCAAAGTGCTGGGATTACAGGCATGAGCCGCCACAGCCCCCACCTCTTTGACTTACCTCCCTTTCAAGTCCAAGTATCAGTTAACTAGTAACAACAGATGTTGATCTGGCCTCCTATCTGTCTACTGCAAACTGCTTTCTTTCCTCTTTCTTCTCCCCCAAAATATCAAGATTCCTGAGAAAAAGCACAACTGATCTTTCTCACTGCCACTGGTGGGCAATGAAAGGCTGAAAAACACAACTGGTGCCAAGCAAGCATTCAGGCTCCTTAAATGAGAGAAGTACACCAAAACTAAACTAATGTTCCTAAATAAACCCAAAACCCTTATTAGGAAAAAGCTTTTACCTCTCTATGCCTATTTTTTCATCACTAAAATGACGGTTTGGAATAGCTCTATGGTTGACCAAAAAAACTTAGAAGTTTGCACAAACGGGGCAGGTCATTCCTCATTACTACTTCAGGACAAGTCCTAAAAATTAAATTAAGTGGTAATGGGTAATTTTTTTGCTTTTAAAGGAGAATTATATCCTACTCACACACATTCATTCCACCAACTCTGAAATTTACTGTGGAAGAAATCATTTAAGATCCATGCCATAATTTACGCCCCTTTTTTAAAAAAAGTTAATTGGCCTGAAAATAGATATTAATTCTTCAGGGACTTGGCTACTTACCTTCATCAATATTGATTCTTCTGACTGCACCTAAACTTGCCACTCACATCTGGGGCTATCCACCTACACCAAATTCAGGCAGCACCAACCTCACTTGGGAAAGGTAAGTTTGTGGAGTTGAGAGTCAGCGCTCTACCACAGCATCCTACCAGAGTGAGGGACACTGCTACTGCTGGTTTCTTCCATCAGAGCCAACAAGAGGTCACATTTTCTTCCTGCTTTTCAGCGACTGAATTCGTTTCTGGTCCTATCATATGGCAAACTCCACTTCTTCCATCATTTACTTTTTAAAGGGACAGGACCACATTACTTCTCAATTATTGGAAAGGCAGGAAAAACTCAATGAGATACATATTTTCCACAGGGCACAGAATATAGCAGGCAGAGGGGCACTAATTATTTCAAGGCTGATTTCCACACAGGAATCAGGGTTTCCCAAAAGCTTTTTTCTTTATTGTTTTCAACATCAGAGAAAATACTCAATAATTTAAGACCATAATAGTAAACACCTTTATTCATTCCTTCATCCAACTTGTTTCTCCTCAACCAAAATTTAAAACATAAGGAAGTCTTAACATTGCTGAGATATTATAGATATTCACAGAAAGTAACATAATTTTAATCAATCGATGTTTAAAATTTCTTAAAAAAAAAAAAACCCACACACACAAATAATAAACTTAGGTCTCAAGTCACCAGCTTGAAAAAGCAAGGATGGGGTAAACTATGGGAAATGCATGCAAAAAATTTTACACACTAATTTTTATTATAAAAATGCTTCCTAGAGGTATTCTGAAGGGATAAGAAGTGTATATGTTAGTAAACTCAACTTTATTTGTAAGCACCTGAGTTATTAAGTATACAGTTTATCTCATAATGTCCCAGCAAAAGGAAGAGACTTGGAATGAGAGGAATTTGGGGACGACTTTTAAGAAAGTAATCTCTGTAGTTTATTCATTTATTAAATGTTGATTAATACTGGACACATTACTTCTAACCATTTCAGGATATGTAGTAGGTGGGGCTTCACAAACACAAACAGGATACCGTACTAAGAGGTGCTTACAGGAAAGGTAAATAACACAATCATTGACAATTTAAAAATGAGTTTTCTCTTTAAAGCAGGTTTCATAACCACTGTACTTTATAGTTGTTTTGGTGAAAGACTGGACTATATACTTCAAAAATATCACGGTGCAGCAAGTCCCAAGAGCATTCTTCTATTCATTATATCAACGCTTATTGGACGTAAGTGTTGATATAATACATACTGTGCCATGTGTGCTAGACGTAGCAAACAGAAAAGACAAGTTCCCTGTCCTATTGTAATTACAGGTATAAAATTATTTTTTAACCTTTTCAGGCGCATAATGTGACTTTGGAAGTTTTCTTTTGCTTTGGTGAACTACGTAAAAAGCACCAAAGTCAAGTCAGAAAGATTATTACTTGTAGGATCTTTGCCAAGTTGCACCCTCTCTTTAAACTGAAGTTTTCTTATGTGTTAATAATAGGGATAAACATTTCAGTTAATAATAACATATCAATATTGATTCATTACCATGCTAATGTAAAATGTTAAATACAGGGGAACTGGACATGGGGTATATAGGAACTGTTATAGGTTAAATTGTGGCCCACCCACCTACCCAATTCATATGCTGAAGTCCTACCCACTACCTCAGAATGTGACCTCATTTGGAGTTAGGGTCTGGAGGTACATGACTGGTGTCCTTATAAAAAAGGAAAATTTGGAGACAGAGACATGTAGAGGGAAGATGATGCAAAGAGACATAGGGAGAAGACTAGCCATCTATAAGCCAAGGAGGGGCCTGGAACAGAACCTTCCTCACAGCTCTCAGAAGGAACCAATTCTGCCAACATCTTGACTTTGAACTTCCAGGATCCAGAGCTGTGAGAGAGTAAAATTGCTGTTGTTTAAGCCAACCAGTTTGTAACACTGTTACAGCAGCCCTAGCAGATAAAGGACCTCTACTATCTTCACAATTTTCTATAAATTTTAAACTATTCTCAAACAGAAAATTTATTAAAAAAAAAAAAAAAGATAGGCGTAATGGTACCCATATCTCACAGTTAGGATCACAAGAGCTACAACACTGGGAAATCCCTGCTAGATAGAAAGAGAACCCATAATCCCAATACACAGTAAGCAACTAAGCTGAGATCAGAATCCAGGTTCCATTCAGTGTTTTCTATAATATAATGTTACTTCAAGAGGGGCATAAAGATGGGCATTAATTGAGGGAACATGCTAAGGCAAATTATCAATCTAAAATGCCCTGTCCATATGGACAGATCCCTAGGGAGTCACTTTATAATACTGGGCCAGGTTCTGCAGTAAATAGTGGCTTTGGCAGCACAAAAGAACTGGGTTCAAATCTTGGCTCTGCCATCCATTTAACTGGACAAAATACTCTCTCAATCTCTGAAATATGACCTACACCTCATAGGATTGCCATGGGAACTAAATAAGTATACACAAAGTACCTAGCACACAACAGGTTGAGCTCACATCTTAAACTATGTTTAGCTACAGCCCCAAATTGGGCAGAGGGAGATATTTAGAAACTTCCCCGGGAGTAAACAAAGTTCATCACCGATTCTATTTTCTTACTATTTACTTGCCTATAATTAATAAGTAATCAGGTAACTACCTATACAGAGAAATAAAGTGGTTGTTGTATGTATGTATGTATGTATGTATTTATTTATTTGTTTATGTATTTATTTTACAGACAAGAGTCTCACTGTGTTGCCCAGGCTGGAGTACAGTGGTGCAGTCATGGCGTACTGCAGCCTCAAACTCCTGTGCTCAAGCAATCCTTCTGCCTCAGTCTCCCAAGTAGCTAGGACTACAGGTGTGTTCCACTATACCTGTCTAATTTTTTTAATTTTTTGTAAAGGCAAAGTAGGCTGGGCATCATGGCTCATGCCTATAATCCAAGCACTCTGGGAGGCCAAGGCGGGAGGATTGCTTGAGCTCAGGAGTTAGAGACCAGCCAGAGCAGAAGCGAAACCCTGGGTCTACTTAAAAAAAAAAAAAAAGGAAAGAAAGTAAAAGGAAAAATTAGCCAGGCATCATGGTACCAGCCAATAGTCCCAGCTACTCAGGAAGCTGAGGCAGGAGGATCGCTTGAGCCCAGCAGTTTGAGGTTGCAGTGAGCTACAATGACACCACTATACTCTACCCAGGGTGACAGAGGGAGACTGCCTAAAGAAGAAAAAAAAAAAAAAAAAGCAGGGTCTCACTATATTGCCAAGGCTGGTCTTCAACTCCTGGCCTCAAGCAATCCTCCTGCCTTGGCGCCCCCAAAGTGCTGAGATTACAGGTGTGAGCCACTGCGCCCAGCCCACAGAGCAATACCTTTACTGGCTAAACTGGCAGATGTCACACTGAAGAGGTACACACTAAAAGAAAAGGTTATATTATCAAGGAAGACATAGGTCAAAAGGTCATATTCACGTTTGGAAGACAAATCCCGTTGATGCTGGATGTTGGCAGGGAAAATCAATAGCAAGCTAAAAGTTCATTTACAACTTTTTCATCACAATGTCTCCAATGCAGGCAACTTGCGGTATCTCCTGAGAATTTACTCAATGGGTGTCTATTAAGCTCAGGATCATCTATGCAATTAAAGTATCATCATTAGGGAAACAGAATGAACAACAGGGCTGGCAGCTTAAAAAATCTTCAATTAACTCCAGAGGCTCCTCTATCCCTCAGGGAGGGTTACGGCAATTTTAGTTCCCACTTCAAATAAGTGTGTATTACCTACCATTGGGGAATATTTTCTTCTCATTTCTTACAGAAAGCCTCAGCTTTCCTAACCTAATAAAGACACTATAACCTATGTTAACTAACGACCTACAATTTCCTTCCAGCTCTCATTATGGTAAACCTTTTTTAAACTAAATTAAGCAGCCACCTCTGACACAACTATTTTTTAAAATGAAATTATTACTAAGGCCTTGGGGTGAACACTGGTACACACTGCAATCACCTACAAAGTATTAAAAAAAAAGTCCATCAATCAAGATTCTAATTCAGGAAACCTAGAAAGGGAATTAGAGCCAGTAGACAGCAGGCATTCTTTGAAGATTGCAAAGACTAGGATTGTGGTCTCTCTATATCAAGTAATCATCCCCACCACTGATACACAGATATCCACTGTTACACAGAGTTCCACATAAAGCTTGTTTACAACGATCTTAGGAGAAATGAGTTGCCTGCCATCTTTTACAGACACTGGTCTTTTAAAGATCAAATCATCTTCCCCAAATAAGTCTATCACACAGACGTTTAGAGGGGAAAAAAGTATGTAAGTTTATTTTGTTATATGTTAACCCATCACTGCTTTATATTATGTATGGAATATGGCAGGATATCGTTCAGTAACTTAATCACATTAGCTTATCTGTTCCTTCAGATAACTCTTAGAACTGCATTCCCAATACTGCACGTGGCTACGTGGCTACTGAGCACTTGAAATGTGGCTGGTCTGAACTAAAATGAGCTGTAGATATAAAATAAGAGATTTCAAAGACTTAGCATAAAAAATACAATGTGAAATATCTCATCAACTATTTTTTACATTTGCTACATGTTGAAATAAGAATATGTTGGATATATTAAATAAAATACTTCATAAAAATTAATTTCATCTGATTTTTTTAAAAAAAATATGATGACTAGAAAATTTTAAATTACATGTGGCTCACATTAGACATCGATTGGGCAGCACTGTCCTAAAGGACAATGATTATGTCTTTTCAAATGCTTAAGTTCTGATCCCAATCCAATAATATCCAATAACTTTTTTTTTTTTTTTGAAACAGAGTCTCACTGTGTTGCCTGGGTTAGAGTGCCGTGGCGTCATCTTAGCTCACGGCAACCTCAGACTCCTGGGCTCAAGCGATCCTCCTGCCTCAGCCTCCCGAGTAGCTGGGACTACAGGCATGCACCACCATGCCCGGCTAGTTTTTTTTTTATATATATATTTTTAGTTGTCCAATTAATTTCTTTCTATTTTTAGTAGAGACAGAGTCTCGCTCTTGCTCAGGCTGGTTTCGAACTCCTGAGCTCAAACAATCTGCCCGCCTTGGCCTCCCAGAGAGCTAGGATTACAGGCGTGAGCCACCACGCCTGGCCTTATCCAATAACTTTTAAATTTGTTATTTATTTTTGCAGTCTCTAATCTCTATCTACTAAGACCTTCTTGACGCGAGAACTGCACGGTATCTTTCCATTTACAACTGCACTTCAACAGATGAGTTGCGGGGAGTGGGCGGGTGAGTCTTAAATGTAAGTACAATTCTACATAAGAGACCAAAAATGATTTAAAGATCTACTACCATTTTGGATCTTACTAATCATCTAAGTCTATAAAAGAAAAGAAATCAAGGAGAATTCAATCTGTTGCTTCCATTTAAAATTAATTAAGGTACTACCCAAAGCTACATAATTTTAGAGACAACTCAACTACTCCAAACTCAGGTAGATCCGAACATTCCATCAGACTTACTACAGATATGTGTGATCAGTGCAATCGCAGACCAGAGGACTCTGGGATTTACTTCAGGAACAGCATATGAATTACCTATAGAAATGGTCTAATTATTTCCCAGAACATCTTATACTTGGTTTTAAAAAGGAACAAAACTGATAGGCTAAGGAAGGAGTATCACTTGAACTCAGGAATTTCAATCTAAGCTGGACAACACAGTGAGACCCCATCTTTAAAAAAAAAAAAAGGAACAAAACTTAATTCATCAGATTTGGGTTTTTTTTATTTTTTATTTATTTATTTTTTTGAGACAGTGTCTTGCTCTTTTGCCCGGGCTAGAGTGCCATGGCGTCAGCCTAGCTCACAGCAACCTCAAACTCCTGGGCTCAAGCAATCCTTCTGCCTCAGCCTCCCCAGTAGCTGGGACTACAGGCATGCACCATCATGTCCAGCTAATTTTATCTATGTATTTTTAGTTATCCAGCCAATTTCTTTCTATTTTTAGTAGAGACGGGGTCTCGCTCTTGCTCAGGCTGGTCTCGAATTCCTGAGCTGAAACGATCCTCCCGCCTTGGTCTTGCAGAGTGCTAGGATCACAGGCGTGAGCCACTGCACCCGGCCTTAATTCATCAGATTTGTATATAAAAGCTCTGGCTTTGCCACAGTTATCAAGATTCTAAATTATCTGGCCCCTGCCTACTTCTCCAGCATCTTCTCAAACCACTCTCTTCCTCATTCAATCTCCCTACTCCAGCCACAACAGCCCTTTTTCTGTTCCTTGAACAAGTCAGACATGTTAGTCTCACTCACCATTCCCTCCACATAAATACCCTTCCTCAGTTTCACTGCATGGCTGGTTCCTTTCTCATCCTTCAGATCTCAGCTATTCACCCATTTAAAAGGAAAAGTCTTCCTTTTAGTATCCCGTATAATGAAACCTCCCCAAAGTAATCTTATAGTTGTATTTCTTTCCTAACACTTGAGGAAATCTGAAATAATCTTGTCTGCCTCCCCCAAATAGAATGTAAGCTTCCCAAGAACAAGGATCCTGCCTTGCTCACTGTTGGTATTCCTAGTATAAAGAACAAGCACAACAAGTACCCAAGTGTCTACTGACAGAATGAATAAAATAATGAAAAGCAGTCTTAAAGATAAAAATCTTAGGCTAAAATTCAGTACGCTTATTTAAAAAAAACTGTGCAACTGGCTTCCTATGTCCACGTCTTTCTAGTTTTTCTTTTTTTGTTGAGACAGGGTCTTGCTCTGTAGCCAAGCTAGTGTAGTAGAATCATCAGAACTCACTGCAACCTTGAACTCCTGGGCTCAAGTGATCCTCCTACCTAAGCCTCCCAAGTGGCTGGGACTACAGATGGCTAGACTCTGGTTTTAATTTTCTAATTTCTAATACTTAAGACACTTAGAAAAACTGCTATATTTCTGTAGATAAAAATAAGTATGGCGGCTGAGCAAAGTGGCTCACGCCTGTAATCCTAGCACTTTGGGATTCATAGGCAGGAGGATCGCTTGAGTCCAGGAGTTTGAGGTTGCAGTGAGCTATGATCAAGACAGAGCGTTCTATCCTGGGCAACAGAGCAAGACTGTCTCAAAAAGAAAAAAAAAAAAATTAGCCAGGTGTAGTGGCACGTGCCTATAGTCCTAGCTACCTGAAAGGCTGAGGCAAAAGCATCTCTTAAGCCCAGGAGTTCGAGGTTGCAGTGAGCTATAATGGCACCACTGCATTTCAGCCTGGGTAAAAGAGAGAGACCTGTTTAAAAAAAAAAAAAAAAAAAAAACGAAAACCAGGTGAGGCTGAAGAGGGAAGAAAGGCTTGTATCACTAAGTTTTTTTTGTTTTGTTTTGTGTGTGTGTGTGTGTTTTTGCCATGGCGTCAGCCTAGCTCATAGTAACCTCAAACTCCTGGGCTCAAGTGATTCTCCTGCCTCAGCCTCCCCAGTAGCCGGGACTACAGGTGTGTACCACGACGCCCAGCTAATTTTTTCTATTTTTAGTAGAGACAGGGTCTCACTCTTGCTCAGGCTAGTCTCAAACTCCTGACCTCAAGCAATCCTCCCCACTTGGCCTTCCAAGAGTGCTAAGATTACAGACAGGCATGAGCTACTATGCCTGGCCATCACTAAGTAATTAAAGATGATATAAGGCTACAATAATTCAACATTGAGTACCGGTGCAAGATTAGAAAGATAAATGGAACAAAAGTACAAAGTCTAGAAATATACCCTATAATACATTCTTATAAAAATGGCTTTAGAAATCAGTAGAAAAATGAAGGATAAATCAATAAATAGGACAAACAATTAACTACTTAGTACAAAACATTAGATCCCTACTTCTTACCATAAAGAGAAATAAAAGTCCAGGTATATTAAAGAAAAAAAAAGTAAGCCATTATAAAAGAAAATATATTAGTGACTATTTGATTGACCTGTCTAAGCAAGCCTATTAAAAATCATCAATTTGCTCATGAAAGATACTGTATCATCAATGCTATGTGTAGAAATTTGTAAAACAAAAAAATGATATTGTATCCATCATATCACAAAAGGACAGAAATGTAATAACAATAACAGAAGAATAACCAGGTAGTACTCTAAATGCTTTACATATATGAATTCACTTAACTCATAACACTCTATGAGGGAGATACTATTTATTGCCACCTCCACTTTAATATGAAGAAACTATCTACAATCTTAAATATTATGCTCTTTTACCATGCTGCTTCATTCACAGAACAAAAGGGAGCTCTTGGAAATTAAAAATATAAGAGTGTAAGTGAAAAAAATACAACAGAAGGTTGGAAAACACAGCCAAGGAAACCTCCCAGGAAATAAAACAAAAACAGAGAGATGTAAATAGCAGGAAAAACAAAAATAAAAGTACAGGATCAGTCCCAAAGATTCAACATCCAAATAACAATTCTAGAAAAAGAACAGAGAAAATAAAGGGGTGAAAAATCAAAGACATTATTCCAGAAAATTTTCCAGAACTGAGGAACATAAATTTTGGTTCACCGAGTGGTCAGGACACTAGATGAAAATAGCCACATCAAGAACATCATTATGAAATTTCAGAATACTAAGACAAAGAGGTCTAAAAGTTTCAGAGGTTATATGTAGGTTATATGCAAAAGCAACTGACATGTCACCAAGAGTGGACAAGTATCTTCAAAATTCTAAAGGGAAATTATTTCCCAACTAAAATTCTATACCTGGCCAAACTAATTATCAATATTAGGGACAGAATACAGGCATTTTTAAACGTGCAATGTCTAAAAAATTTACCTCTTGTGTGCCCTTTTCTCAGAAAGCTAACAGATACAGGTTCTCCTCCAAAACAAAGGATTGAATCAAGAAAGAAAAAGAAATGGGGAAAGATAATGGTATCCAATTGAAAAGAGGTAGGAAAAATCATCAGGATGATGACTCATCATCAGGATGATGACGACAGCTGCACTGTGCTGAGAGCACACTGCCAGAATGGAGCAGATCAGAAGGTAGATCCAAGAAGACAAAACTTACAGCACAGCCAAAATGCTTAGAGTCATTCTGGCTAGAGTTTAGAGAGGAATTACCGATAAAACAGACAAAAAGATAATTATTAACAACAGAGAATACAAACAGTTCTGCAAAATAGGAAAACTAACCACAGCATGCAAAGTGACTGGGCTGTGATTACATGTAATCATAATATTGTTAATTATGAATACTGCCTTGACCAAAATCACATCATAACCAGAGTGACAGTATAGGTATGTGAGTTGGGCAAGCCTACCAAAAACTGCCACTTTCTAAGGGGTGAAGTTAATAGATAAAATCAAACACTGAAAAGCAAAAGTAGCTTATTATTTAGAGGTAATATCAAAAGAAACAGTAAAGAGTTGAAAATAATTTCTTGGGACTGGGAAGTGGGGAGGGACTGCTGTTTTTCATAAAAAGCCCTGCACAGCTAATGGTCTGATATGTCTACATATAGTATTTTTGCACATGTATTAAAAGTTATTTTTAAGTACAAAGAAATATGTCAAACGCTTTTAAAACTTAAGAAAATGTACTGTGGGAAGAAATCAAATGCACATAAGAATTTATTCATGTCCACCAGTTATGTATATGATAGGGAAAAATGAAGGGAAAGCCTCAAAGTCCACCAAAAAGGGACTAGTTACATAAGTTGTATGGCACATTCATGATGAAATGCTATCAATCATTAAAAAAATGCAAAGAGGGGAAAACCTTGTTCTTGTTAACAAGAATCAGGTGACAAAAAATACAACCCTTATTTTGATAGAACATACACACATATTCACGTAAAATATCCACGAAAAAAGACTGTTCACCCAAAATATTAACAATGATTATACATGCGCCAAGTTTATGGCTGATCTTTTTCAAATACTGCTTCCTGACAACCCAGAACTTCCATTAAGGGATCGTCTAGATAATCAATTCTTAATGTAAGAATGGTTTATAAATCAGTGAAGTTATTAATTCCTTTTACCACCATGCATTTACCTTGTGAACAATGATTCAAATTGCACTGGATCCCAGACACTACCTCAAGAGAATATCGGCAGCGCCACTGGTTTCTCCAATTTATACGTCAGGATACACTTCTGAAATGAGAGAAAATAAGCAGTGATAAAATGGCTGCTCAGACCTTACAGAGTTCATTACTTATGCTTGAAATCTATAAGCAAAACCTCTACTTTAGCGCTCAACTTCCCTCCAAGTGGACACAGGCATCTCTCTCAAAGAATACTGGCCTGATGGTCTGTCTCTCTCACACACATTTTCATCCATCCAACCTACTACAGTATGGAAAGCTAAAACCTTCCTTCTTGGAACCTGATACTTTCATTGGTGATATTTCAGGTGGTAGGGTTTTCATTATGCAAGACTAATTCACAAGCTCCATAATTCAACCTGGTAAAACTTGACAAGAATCAGATGTTTAAAATTAGAAAAAATTTAACTGAGGTATGCCGAACAAAATTTAACAAATACATTTCAAGGTAAAGTAACTCTCCACACACACACACACACACACACACACACACACCCCTTTCTGCTCCAGTTGTCTATATATTCCCAAATCTGTGAATATGGTCATACATGAAAGCTATGTGAAGCATTATCCAAAAAAATAGGGAAACCAAGTTCCAAGACCAGCAAGCTCATGTAAACAGTTAATGTCCTCACTCCTGGCTTATTAAAGCTTTGTTATTCACTCATATTACTATAAAGTAGTTAGGCATACAAGATCAAATAACCCAAAGACGCTGTCTTGACCTTAATCCTTCTTCCACTTACTCAGCATTCAATTAATCGAACAGTACAAGCTACCCATCTTAGCTTTCCCTGAAACCCTGTGGTTTGTACATAGCTGAATCCTTGCTTATTTAGCCAGGGAAGCAATGTATTTCCTTAAGCTATGATATCCAAACCATTTGTACATGCACAATCCTCAGACTACAATGCCCCCTTCCCTTTCAACCAAACTTGTACTCATTCCTATGAGAATCTCCTCCAGCAAGCTGTCCCTGGCTCTCCCAGTCTGGGTTAGGCACTGCCCTCTATGTTACCCTGGATGTGTCTCTCCTTACACTTGTCTCATTATATCTGTTAATCGTCTCTCCTTACACTTGTCTCATTATATCTGTTAATATGTCAGTTCCCCCACTGGGCTGTAAACTCTTTATACGACTAACAGTAATATGTGTTTGCTGAGTAAACCAAATACCCAAGCAATAAATTCTTGACCCATACCAAAGGTAATCAGATAATTAACATTACAAAGAGCCAATAAAAGCTCTTAAAATTATTAACAGGATAAGACTTTTTTTAAATCCAGATGAAAGTAGTATTCAGTTATACCTTTCATCAAATTAATGACAATGTTGATATATATTTACTTAGTTGATAATAGCAAAAACATAGCACTTTCAAAAATTCATTCTTTCAAATACTTTTGCATGTTTTCTTGCAGTTTATTTGTAAAATGCATCCTAAGTTACAGTAGCCAAAATGTCTTTCCTAACTCCAACGGCACAAGGGGCTCACATAAGTCAGCTTGCCTAATGAGGGAAATCCCATGACTGCTACAAGACTGAAAACTGCTCTTACTCTACAGCATGCTGAATTAAATAAGCGAACTACTCCTGTTGCTATTCCTTCAAACTCTAACCAGATGGCAAAAGCACACACACAAAAATCTTCAATTTACCATCCCATCATGTTTCCTTACTATTAATTGATTCTCAGATATTGGCAAGAATTTTATCATTCCAACAAGTCTTCAATTTTACATTGTTGTGATGGATCGAGAGGCAAATCAGAGGCTGTGGCCTTGTTATTCTACGACAGTATGGAGACCCCTGAAGCCCTCAGTGATCCCTGCTACCACAGTTTGTACACCCTCCACCCCCAGCTTGTCCTATGTCATCTAGCCAGCCACAGGCATACTTTTCGGCCGCTACCTACCTCTCTTGGCCAGAAACCAGTGTATTAACAAGGAGATCCCACACTGCTGACAACAGACCCTCTTCCCTTCTATACATTACTGACTGTCCACTTATCTAACAAAAAAGAAAATTTATTAAATACTGACTACATGCCAGGCACTTTTCTAGGCACTGGAGATTAAACAGTTAAAAGGTCCCATCATTCCTGTAGCTTCCATTCTAGGGGGCAGATGGGGACACAGGAGAATAAGAATTACAATTTTATGTAAAGCTGAGGAGAAGCCTCTCTCATGAGACAGTGAGCAGAGACTGGAAGAGAAAGAGTGCCTTCCTTATCTGAAGGCAGATGGTTCCAAGCAGAGGAAAAAGCAAGTGCAAAGACCCTGGGGAAGAAACATGCTTCGCTTATCTGAGGAAGAAAGAAAAATAAGAGTAACTGCAATGCAAAAAGTTGCCAGGGAGCTGTTGGTAGATCAAAGTCAGAGACATGGATGAACAGATAGGGCCTTGGCAAGCCATCATAAGGACTTTGGTTTTCCTCTAGGTAATGTGGGCAGCCACTGGAGTGTCTTGAGGATAGGAGTAATATGAGCAGAATGATGTTTTAAGATACTACAAACTGCAGTGACATGTATTGGCTATTGTGTGAAGAAGTGAAGAATAGACTTTAATGGGCCAAGGACAGAAGAAATTGGTAGATATTGCCTATAACAATCTAGATAAAGGAACAAGAGTCCCTTAAACCAGTGGCCTGCAACCTTTTTGGCACCAGGGACCAGTTTCACAGAAGACAATTTTTCTACAGACTGGAGGAGGGGGGTGCTGCACGGTGGAGCTCTGTGGCCCAGGGGTTGGGGACCGCAGCCTTAGACCAGAGTATAGCCCAGAATACTGCATGTTCCACACCTTAAATAACTACACCTTAAATAACAATGTAGCTCCTAAATCCAAACAAAAGGTAAATAATAATATTCTAGGACCATAGCATTTCTATCTCCTATAGTAAACTAGATTAAAATTATTTTTCTTATCTCACCACAGGCACCCCAGTAATCTTTTATTGACAGCTACAGAACATAAGGAAACAACAGGATAACCTTACATACTCCTGTGAACCTGAGGTCAAAGTCCTTTAAACCACCAGGCACAACATGTTTACATAACACTTAAAGACTAATGTGTTCTGGCTTCAAAAGCATGACTACAATTAAAAGTGAACAAAAGAAGATAATGTCTTCTATTCAAGTTAACCCAAAGTATCCAACGAACAACAAAATTTAATCTCAACCACTCCGCACTGAAAAACATATTAAGAATTGGTAAGACTATGACAGCTGAGCAAATAAACAGATAACTTCCAAATGGGTCACGTACACAGGGCCTTCTACATTAGGGGTCGGCAAACTGAGCATATATGCCCAATCTAACCCACTGTCTGTTTTTGTAACGCCCATGAGCTAGGAATGATTTCTACATTTTTAAATAGTTGAAAAGAAAAAATTAAAGGAGTATTTCATTACATGTGAAAATTACATGAAATTCCAATTTCTGTGTCCATAAATTGGAGCACAGTTGTGCTCATTTGTTTACATATATTAAATAGATACTTGTGCAGTAGCAACTGCTACAGTGCTCTCACTGCTTTGTTCTGCTACAACTTGCAGTGACACAGTTACAACTCAATAGCAGTTCAAGTACCATGCATACCACCATATCACATTTTATTATTATTTTTAAATTACCAGTGCGGTACCCACCGTATCATCAAAACTTCTTAAGAAAAGTGGACTTTGACATTACCTTTTTAAGGCAAAATGTAGAGTGTGGATTATTTTGTTACTGAATTTGATGGCAAAGCATTGTGTTTATTATGAAATGACACCACAGATATGCCAAGAATACAGTATGTCAGCATTACCAAACTAAGCATTAATCATATTCCCAACTTAAAGGAAAGCAAATGATGGTGGTAAAAATATCAATGTAGAAAAAGACTTAGTTGGACAAATTTACAAACCTTGGGAAAATATAAGGTATTTAAAGCCTGTGGTTACTTACTGTACTATTCATCAGCAGGTACTTTGCAGAAAATTTCTGAATCTATCACATTACTGTCAAGAGTGACCTTCATTTGCTCTCAATTCACCCTCATATCCCGAACCATCACCAATTCTATGAATTTCTGTTAGAAATAGAAAGTGAATATCCTGACTTGCCCTACTATCCAGCAGTTCAATGGCCTAGAAGCGGTAACATTTTATGGTGGTTTTTAAGTTCAGGGTTGAGCATGAAATTTTTCTCAACAAGAACAATCCTGAACCACTATTATCACTGTTATTGGACACTGAATAGCTGTGGAAGTTAGTTTTTGCGGCAGATTTAATATCAAGGAAAGAATCTAACAGAATACTGTGTCTTCCAAAAGATAAATATGCTCTATTAAAATCACAGGCTCATGGGCCGGGTGCGGTGGCTCACGCCTGTAATCCCAGCACCCTGGGAGGCCGAGGAGGGCAGATTGTTTGAGCTCAGGAGTTCCAAACCAGCCAGAGCAAGAGCGAGACCCCGTCTCTACTAAAATTATAAAGAAATTAATTGGACAACTAAAAATATATACAAAAAATTAGCCGGGCATGGTGGCGCATGCCTGTAGTCCCAGCTACTCGGGAGGCTGAGGCAGTAGGATCCCTTGAGCCCAGGAGTTTGAGATTGCTGTGAGCTAGGACGACGCCACGGCACTCTAGCCCGGGCAACACAGTGAGACTCTGTCTCAAAAAAAAAAAAAAAAAAAAAATCACAGGCTCATGGATTAATATTAGCATTTGGCAGTATCTATTTGTGTGAGAAGATATTTTCAAAGATGACATATGTAAGATTTCATTACAGATCCACATTAACAGATAAACGTTTGCCATCAATTTTGGCGGTAATGCTAACTTTGAACCCCAATTAAGTGAAATGTTATACCCCCAAAAGTAGAGTTCCATTCTTCTAACAGACATGTATTACAAATATTGTACTCGTTATTGTTTTTTGAATTCCACTAATAAAAACTTTGTGCAAATCTGTTTTCTCTCTTATCATTTAAGTACCTAATAGCCTTAATTTTGCCTCTCAGCCAGCAAGGCCCAAAGTATTATCTGGCCCTTCGGAGAAAAAGTTTGTCAACCTCGGTTCTATATCATTTGCCTAAAAAAGGCATTTAGTGCAGATGGCCAACAAGAATAAACCCTTGGTGAACAGTAATTCTCCAAACTATGGGGGCCCCAAATGGTAGAAAGTGCCAATTTTTTAATATTTATGCCCAGTAACTCAGGAAGGCAAATAAAATTAGTAATCATTCATCCGAATGCAATTTCCAAAGCAGCTGCTGAATAAATAATAATGAGCCCATCTGGCTCTAAAACCAGACTGTGTAGCTTTGATTCCAGGCTCCTCCACCAACTGGTTGTGAGACTTTGACTAGGTTACTGAATTAAATCTATCTCTGTTTTCTCATCTGTAAAACTGGATCCTACTTCACAGCATTGTTGTTGTGAATTAAATAAATTAATATACGTGTAAAGTTCTTGAAACAGTGCTTAGCACATAGTAAGTACTCAATAAATACTACTAATCGGGTCAACATCGAAATGACAGTTAAAAGACAAAAAGACTTCAATCACCTGCTATGAGTAGTCACACGGTCATTAAACAATTACATTCTCTTGAGAATTCAGAATGTGGCTTTATGGCAGGCTCAGAATATAAGATACTAATTACATCTTCAAGTCCTCTTAAAAAAAAAAAAAAAAAAGGCAGTATGGCCCGGCGCAGTGGCTCACGTCTGTAACCCTAGCACTCTGGGAGGCTGAGGCGGGTGGATTGTTTGAGCTCAGGAGTTCGAGACCAGCCTGAGCAAGAGCGAGACCCCGTCTCTACTAAAAAAAAAAAGAAAGAAATTATTTGGACAACTAAAAATATAGAGAAAAAAATTAGCCGGGCATGGTGGCGCGCATGCCTGCAGTCTCAGCTACTCGGGAGGCTGAGGCAGTAGGATCGCTTGAGCACAGGAGTTTGAGGTTGCTGTGAGCTAGGCTGACACCACAGCACTTCCAGCCTAAGCAACAGAGCGAGACTCTGTCTCAAAAAAAAAAAAAAAAAAAGCAATATGCTCTGGCAACAAACCCAAGCCTATACCTGATTCCAGGCTGAATGCGTCTGTCCCGTAAATAACCCCATTATTCTGTGCCTCAAATTTTCAACTTACAACATAGAGGGGGATCAAACAGGCCATCTGTGCACCTGAAAGTCTCTACCTAGACCAGTGGTTTTTAAACTCATGCTCTCAGGCCATGTAGATGCCTCAGAACAAAATAACATTCCCGGATCAGACTGAAATCGTGGAGAAATCTTAATAACTATTTTGCCAGAATTTATCATATTTTTATCACATTACAAACCTTTTATAAGCTACCACCATTTCCTTACCACTCAAACCTCTATTTCCTTGAAAGCCACTAATCATGCACTATTACTAGACTAAATCGCCCCTTGAGGGCAGGTACCCAGATCAAATTCCTTTTTTTATCTCCAGAGTTTAAACACAGATTAATGAATATTAGTCATCTTGTTCTCCCCATGGTAAAATATATAATGTACAATTTACCACTTTAACCATTTTTAAATGTACAGTTCAGTGGCGTTAAGAACATTCACAATGCTTTGCAACCACCACCACACCATCCATCTCCAGAACTTTTTCATCTTCTCAAACTGAAACTGTGTACCCATTTAACACGAACTCCCTATACCCCCCTCTCCCAGCCCCTGGCAACCATCATCCTACTTTCTGTCTCTGAATTTAACTGCTCTAAGGAATCATACAATATTTGTCTTTTTATGTCTGGTTTATTTCACTTAGAATGTCTTCAAGGTTTATCCATGTTGTAACAGGTGTATAAGGTTATAAAGGGAAAAATATGTACAGAATCATAAAACTTGAGGTATATAAACTACCTTGCCTGCGCTAACTGAAATGTTAAAATTTTTTTACCTAATTTTTTTTTAGCACTACATGCACAGTAAAAATTTCTAATTGTACAAAAGTATGTAATGAAAACAGGTTTTCTGCCTAATTTCTACCTTCCCTACCTTCAACTTCTAGTACCCAACCTTCAACTTCCAGTCCCCCTACCTTCAACTTCCAGTCCCCTTACCTTCAACTTCCAGTCCTCCTCCCTGTTTTTTGTTTTGTTTTGTTTTTTGGAACACAACCACCAACCACATGTTACCTTGTCTTAAGGCTGTATTCTTAGTAAGATATTCAGTTGGCCTATCAGGAGTGGCTGTTCCTTGCTCCTCTCCTAAAATACTAATATAAAGATCCAAAACAGGCCAGGCATGGTGGCTCACACCTGTAATTCCATCAGTTTGGGAGGCCAATGCAGGAGCATCACTTAAGGCGAGGAGTTCAAGACCAGCCTGAGCAACATAGCAAGACCACATCTCTACAAAAAAATTTAAAAATTAGCCAGATGTGGTAGCATGTACCCATGTACCCAGCTACTCGGGAGGCTGAGGGAGGAGATCACTCGAGCCCAGGAGTTTGAGATTACAGTGAGCTATAACACCACTGCTGGGATGGTGGGGGGTTGGTTGGTAAGGAAGAAAGGGAGGAAGAGAGGGAGGAAACATTCCTAAATCATCTCATTACTATTTGTGTACTCCACTGGAGGCTACAGAGGATGCTAAATCTGATTATAAGAATAAAATCTAACTCACTAAAGGCCTATTTGAAAAGAAATTTCAATTAATAAAAAACTACTAATTTTAGAGCTGAAAAAGCAGATAACATATTCAGAGTCTATCTTCCATAAATGCCTAATTTTGCTAGAAATTCTTCATCCAAAATAATAATTTAACAACCCATTTAACCCACGTCATCAGACCAGGATAACCAACTTTTAGATGAGTCACATTTGCTTTCATCTGTAAACAAGCAAAAGACAGAGATCAACTCTGATGCCACGATAACCTGTCACAAATATGATCATGTTGTTTCTCTGATTAATGGTCCTTCCTGCTTACTGATTAAAATCTAATACGTGCACACCACAATCCTGCTCTACCTGCTCCATCTTCTACCACTTATTGTACTTTTTTAATCAAACTACATTTTTGTAATGAATTTCTGCTACCACACCTTTAGACATGCTCTTCCTACTGCCCTGAATAGCCTCCTCTCAATCACTCCTGTCCCAAACACTACCACACATACACAAAACCCATCAACTGTTAAACTTCATCCCATCCTTCCAGAACTAGCTCAAATATCGACTCCTGTAAAACCTTCCCCCCAACCATCCAGGAGTTAGTATGTCATTTCATGGTCTATTATTGCCCTTAGCATACTGCATTATAATTAACTATGTCTGTCTCTCCCACTGTTTGAAGGTCCCTAAGGATAGGGATTGTGTCTTATTTATCTTTTATCTCCCCCAATGCCTAGCACTTGGTATAATGAAATTCCTGGCACTTGGTATATTTCAACATGTTTGTTGAATGCATTAAGTTTGAGCCTCAAGATAAACAACTAAGCAAGTACGGCAATAGTGAGGACACAAGTATTACATAAACCTATTGATATCACACATACGTAAGAATTTACTGACAATAACACTGTACTGTGCTCTACAGAGGATACAAAGAAATATAAAATGCTAACTGCCCACTGAGCATATAAACTAACTAAAGAGGCAAGGTATAGGAGGATCTCTGTTACCCAAGTACTCTTGTCCCTGCAGCAGGTAATACAAAGAAAAAACCAGCATAGCACAAAAACATTCTCTGATGAACTTATAAAATTAGTCAAATACCCATCCCCACTTAAAACACTAGAATCTATTCCTGATTTGACAGAGTAATTCTTTGAATCAACGTCTAGCTTTCTCTTCCAGCTACACAAATACACATAATTCAAAATCGTTGAAAATATTCAACAATAAAATGTAATAAAGGCAAACTGACTATAAAAATAAAGTTACCTCTAGCAAAATATGCAGAATATCATTCAACTGATGAAACAGACAGTAGAAAAGGTCTTCGAATCACAATCAAACCACCAACAAATGAAGATCTGGCAGGGTCAGACCAGTTAAAAATTGAGAAAGGAGATTAACAAAAATGAAGACCTGTAAGAAAAGAATCATTTATTTGAATATTAAAAGATTAAGGGGGGGGGAAGTTGGAGAGATGTTGGTCCAAGCGCACAAAATTTCAGTTAGGAGGAATAAGTTCAAGAGATCTGCTGTACACAGTGACTAGTCCATAACAATGTGTTGTATATTTCAAAATTGCCAAGAGTAGATTTTAAGTGTTGTCACCACAAAAAATGGTAAGTATGTGAAGAAATGCATATGGTAATTAGCTCAATTTAGCCATTCCACAATGCATACATATTTCAAAACATGTTATAGACCATAAATATATATAACTTTTTGTTTGTCAATTAAAAATTAGTTAACTTTTTTTTTTTTTGAGACAGAGTCTCACTGTGTTGCCCAGGCTAGAGTGTCATGGCGTCAACCTAGCTCACAGCAAGCTCAAACTCCTGGACTCAAGCGATCCTACTGCCTCAGCCTCCCGAGTAGCTGGGACTACAGGCATGCACCACCATGCCCGGCTAATTTTTTCTATATATTTTTAGTTGTCCAATTAATTTCTTTCTAATTTTAGTAGAGACGGGGGTCTCGCTCTTGCTCAGGCTGGTTTCGAACTCCTGAGCTCAAACAATCCGCCCACCTTGGCCTCCCAGAGAGCTAGGATTACAGGCATGAGCTACCGCCCGCGACTTAGTTAACTTTTTAAAAAAGATTAACGCCCTTGAGAAAACTGAAGGCCTCAATATTTTGGCAAAAGGTATGAAGTGAACAATTTTTTCAGAAAATTAGAAAAAAGAACAGTTATAAGAAATAGCCAGTATGGTGCCTGTGATGCTATTTACTAAAAAAGAAAGAAAAAAAAAAAAAAGCCAGGCACAGCACTGTACGTCTATAGTCCCAACTAGTCAGGAGGTTAAGCTGGATCACTTGAGCTCAGGAGTGTGAGGTTGCAGCAAACAATGATGACGCCACTGCATCCCAGCCAGGGCATTAAGAGGGAGACTCTGATTCACAAAAAAAAAAAAGAGCTAACATCTAAAGATATCCAAAGAAAACGTGAAGCTTCCATAGCCACTAGAAGAACAAACATACAATTAATTTTAGTGGATCAAACCTATGAAATCAACTATCAGAAGATGTTTGATAACTCATGTTAATGTCTTGATTAAATGTCATGATGTTAAATATCACACATTAAGAATTCCAGCTGGGGCCGGGTGCGGTGGCTCACACCTGTAATCCTAGCACTCTGGGAGGCCGAGGCGGGCGGACTGTTTGAGCTCAGGAGTTCGAAACCAGCCTGAGCAAGAGCGAGACCCCGTCTCTACTAAAAAAAACAGAAAGAAATTATCTGGACAACTAAAAATATACAGAAATAATTAGCCGGGCATGGTGGCGCCTGCCTGTAGTCCCAGGTACTCGGGAGGCTGAGGCAGTAGGATCGCTTGAGCCCAGGAGTTTGAGGTTGCTGTGAGCTAGGGTGACGCCACAGCATTCACTCTAGCCCGGGCAAAAGAGAGAGACTCTGTCTCAAAAAAAAAAAAAAAAAAGAATTCCAGCTGGTAAATATGACCTGGATACTTGTAAGAATATATGTCATACATGTACATCCATTATGTTTCCAGGTAACAGAAGGAAAAATGCAGCACAATATTTTTTCTCTTGTTAAGGTACTATCTAAACATAAACTTGGAGTTCTCAAAATAGAATTCAGGTTTATAAGATGAAAGTGTGGTGAGAAGTGTCACATGGCAATAGAAGCATGTGTTTCTGAAAAGTAAAACTCTCAAGAAGGAAAACCAGAAATGGCATGCTTTATCCATCTTGCTTAGTGAAAGAACTGCGGCTGAAATTACTTAAAGTAGCAGGTACAATTGTGTTAATTCATGAAGCAGTGTGGTCCTGATTACAAGTAATATCAAAAATACGTCCAGAATTGTATTGATACCTGTATTTATAGTTTAAAAAATGTTGGGGGAGTTGATGAATTTCTGTTAAAAGTTGTTCCTGTGTGTTACATGTAACAGATATGTAAATATTTATTTACAGTCTTCGTTTAACAAACCATGTATTTAAGTTTAAATCAACAAAAAGGAAATAGGTATATGGATATGTGATTCTGAGATTAGTCTTTTAGAAAATAAAATGTGGAACATGTCCCCAAAAAATGATTAAGATGGTAAAATTTTTATGCCACGTATATTTTACCACAATAAAAAAACTGAAGAAAGATGAACTGATGAGTATAAAGAGGTAACAAAGCAAATACAGCAAATGCTAACAAATGTAAAATCTAGGTGATGGGTGTATGGGTACAATTCCTTCAACTTTTCTGTGTGTTTGAAATCATTCACAATAAAATGGTGGAGGAAAAAATAAATCAAAGAAATTATCATCCTTGCTAGAGGATCACTCAATACAGTGATTAACCTATCCAGTTTGAGGGAAACAGAGGCCTTACAGAGATGATGAAATTTACAGGCCAGCTTACTATACTAAATCTTCTAAAAGTATTGCTGACTAAATCTTCTAAAAGTCCATTTTAGCCACAATGAGATCATCACAGCAGCTGTAATAACACTTAAACATAGCCCCAAAATAGACACTAAACAACAATTAAGCTTTAGCTCACCCATTTTAAATAGCCAATATCCTGAAGACAACATTTGAAGCCCTGATCTAAGCAATAAATTAGTCTATGTCTGAAAAATAATTTACCTGGATAGAAATTAAGTCCTAAAAGTATATCAATCAATAAAGGTTCTGCATACCACATATTTCATCCCAGCAAATGCCCAGCACTTTTAGGCATTTATTAAGTAGTTAATGCTTAATTTCCCAATTTCCCAGAAAAAGAAAAATCAAGTAACATCAGATGCAGTTCTTGCACCAATCTAAATTCTAGTTCTGCCCACTTGTTTTTAAAGTAAAGAACAGTAATAAGGTTAAATATGTGTACAATCCGGAGCTAAGAGGTTCAGCAAAACTGTCCCCACATTGTTCACTTTGACCATAGAAATAACAGCATTCTTTCTACATGCCAAACCAACCCACTGTGGGCCAAGAGGTAAAGAGAGTTTAATTAGTTAATATGAAAATGGTGATACATAAATGACAGTCAAAGGAAATTCCAAACCTCTTTGAAATCAAGGGGAAGAAAACTGCAACCAGTGTGAGGCCCCACCTCTGACTGGCAGAAGTGATACTAGCAAAAATACCAAAAGGAAATGTAGACCAGCATTGCCCACAAGAACTTTCTGAGATGATGGAAATGTCCTGTATCTATGCTGTTCAATATGGCTAGCAAGACTGAAGAACTGAATTTTTAGTTATGTTTCATTTTAATTCAACTTAACCAGCCACATGTGACTAATGGCTATTTAACAGGGCAGTACAGATCTAAACGAGAGGTCACATACTCAAGAAAACCTTCCCCCCTACACATCAAAAAAAGAATCTAAAGTTCAATACACACTTAACAGACACTGACTAAGGAGGAAATGGAGAGACACAAAGGTTTTTGAACCAAACAAAAGCAACAGTTCTGGGCACTTTTTTATTCACTGTATTATGTCAACAAATAAGGCTATCCAGTCTACATCTCTTTCCTACCTAGCACGCGACTGTATAGATGTACCGTAACATAAGCAGTCTCACAGTGGCGTACATTTAGGTTGCTTTCCATTTTCCACTTACATAAATGATACTGCGATGATTACCCTTATCTTTAAGAACCTATCTAATAAATTCCTTAAGATATGTCCCTAACAGATACGCACTTGCTCTGCAGAAAAGGCTGCGGGAATTTACATTGCTACCAGCAGTTTGAGACTGTCCATTTCCTTATACCCTCACCAACAATAACTGTTATATTGTTTTGTGTCATAGCGGAGATCTCAGAGAGAAAATGGTATCTTACTGATTTAACCTGTATCTCTCCGGTTTTTATATGGGACTTATTTCGTCAGTATTAAGAATCTAATTTTCAAAATGGTCAGCCAACTGTTCCAGAACTGTTTATTGAATAATTAGGCCATCCTTCCCCCCACAGTCTTGAAATACCATCTTTATCATGTTCTTTAGATATACTGTCAGTTCTCATTGGCCTTTCAGATTTAATTTCTTATGACTACTTTCTTTTCCAAACAGCTACCAAAATAATCCATCTTCTCGTTTCCATATATAATAATATTAATTTGTTGAAACCTACCACGTGCCCAGCACTGGGCTAATCATCTAACCATCACAATTAGAGGCAGAGAGAGGTTTCTATCTCCATATGAAATTGAACAAATAGATATTTGGAAGTGGTTAAACAACTTGCCCCAAAGTCCCATTAAAAGAAAAAAAAAATGGGAGGGTTGAGGAGGAGATGGGTATATTCACACCTAATGGGTGCAGTGCACACCGTCTGGGGGATGGACACACTTGAAGCTCTTACTCAGGCGGGGCAAAGGCAATATATGTAACCCAAACATCTGTACCCCCGTAATATGCTGAAATAAAAAATAAATAAATAAAAAACTGATGAAGAAGCGAAGACTCAAGTTCTCATCACATTCATGTGACAAAAACCAAAGCCTCTAGGAACCAGAGATCATATACCTCCACAACCATGCCCTATTAACTAAATACTGTAGCTGAAAATACTCTACTGGAAATAAAACAGAAAATATTAATTCCTTATCCAACTATTTTCATCATATATATATGTATCCCCCAACACTAAGCAGCTTCCATAGCAAAAAGGCAGACAATAAGCCAACAATCAAATATACAGATGTTTCTAGCCTTAAAATGGGGCTGTATATCAAAAGACCCATCATAAACTGAAAATACCCTTAAGTCCAAAGTATGATTTCCACTTACAGTATTTTCAACTTACACTGGGTTTATCCAGATGTGGCCCCATCCTAAGTCAAGGGGCACACTGAATGCTACATACTGCTTTTCTACTTCTAAGGTTGGATCCTAAGTCAGGGACCATCTGTATTCTCTTCTTCATTCCATATTGCCACTCAATATGACACAACATTTAAAGCCACTTTAATCATCCCAGGCTGGTTTCATGGTGAAACAATTTGTACTTGCTGAAAATAAAATGTTCTGCACAACAGCCTTTATGAGATGGGTTTTAAACACAAACTTCCATAAAACTTTCTAATTCACGTGAAATAACATACACATTTTAAGAACACAGCTCGATGAGTTCTGAAAAAATACACCGTGTAAACACCACAATCAAAATACAAATATTTCCATCACTGCAGAAAGTATCCTCCTTGCGCCTTTGCAATCTCCTCATCTACCACAGTACAAACTCTTTTCAACTGGTAACTTAACAGAATCTGAGTGAACTAGGACTTGACACTGGAGAACTTCCCAAGACGGCCACCCAGTCAGCCATTTATTTATTCCCACATTAACTCATTTTTTTTTCAATATTTACTAAGCCTCTTGTACGTGACAGAACATCCTAGGTAAAGATTCAACACTAAGCCTAACAAATCCCTGCTTACTCTCTAAAGAGGGGAAGGATGGAACACAATAGATTAAAAATAAATATTATGGTGTCGTGTAGTAATAATGCAGGAGTAAGGAGGAAAAAACTATCAGGGCAAGCACTATTAAAGAGTAGTCAAGGAAAGCCTCTCTCAGAACATTTCCCAGTGTGACAGACACATGCATCCAAAGACACATCAAAACTGCCAATTTCCTGCAGATATGGGTCAAAGAAAGAAAACTGTCAAGGCCAAAAAGATCCTTGACACTTAAGCAGTAAGAAATTAAGAATATACAAAGCAAGACTTTGTAAAGGATCATTTTATTATTCATGAAACAAGAACTGCTTACATTAAAATATTTACCCAATTCTTTTTTTCTATTGGGCAACCTCACACTGGCACGTGATTAACTTCCTCAATCTCCGTCATTTTCTTTTTTTTTTTTTTAAATCACCTTCATTTTTAAAGTTTTTTTCTAATAGCCCATAGTCTTGAAGCCAAAGTTATAAGTCAAGACTCTAGCACACATCCTTTAGATCAACTGGGATCTTCTTCTGGGAAGCCCTGATGTAATGGAGACCCTCCGAGTAAAGAAACGGCCTAGGTAACTTTAGAGAACAGTTTCACCTCTGGGAATTCCTCTAGCAATCCTTTATTTAGCCCATCCTTTTTACTAGAGAAAAAAGAAATTGAGAAATAAAAAAACTTCCCCTCATCCCCCAAAATCACATAGAATCACTGAAAGCAATGTGACGGGCTTCACAGATGTTATATTATTTTAAAAAAATAATAACTTTGGTTGTTATGTCTCAGGAAAAGAGCCAAAAGTCTTATAATTAGACATTCAATAACTTCTCTCTGCTTGGCCTTCTATCTTCTCAGGCCAAGCTATGCAGTTACAGCATTCCAAATGCTACAAAGCAAACCAGGCAGAACAAAAATGAGGACACCACGCACCTGTGAGCAAAAAGAAGGCATGGGCAGGGGTAAGATCAATGTGTTTATGCTGTCTAAAAGTCCTTGGGTTTCTTCAGGTTGGAAACAAAATAATTCAATGTTTTGGCTTTTTCCCTTTCACTGCTTCACCTCTCTCTTCCAAAGTTACCTAAAATCTCCCTTTTTTATAAGAAACAAAGAAAAGAAATAAGGTAGAAAGACAGCAAAAAATTAAAAATGGTGATATAAGACAGCAAAATGAATTTGAATCACGGCATTAGAAACCTCTATCATATAGCCAGAACGGGGACAGCAAATTAAAATGTCCACAACAGACAAGCAATATAAAGGTATAAAATAATAAATACCAACTGACACTCTGCTCCATGTCAGGGATATATGTCAAGTTGTGGTGGGGTCTGTGGCAAACTGAGTATGACATGCCCCAACTACAAAAGATAGTCGCTGAAAAGCAGAACTGAAGGTCCATAGCTGCCAGATCTGATTTTTCAAAAATAGCCTTAATCCAAATTTTTATATGAAATCTCATCGTTTTTAAATGTTGACAACTAATTCAAATTTACAATAATGTGTGAGCCAAACAAAACAGATCTGCAGATTGGATTTAGTCCATGAGTCTTCAGCTTTCAAATTCTACCATAAAAAGAAAAAAATAAATGGTTTCTTCCTCTAACTTTGAGGCACATCCTGTGCCTCCAATAAAACACTATAAATCGAAAAATACATGAATATGCATCTGACACCCCTGCTGAAGGAAAGCAAAACAATCATCTTACACACTAAGGTGCTCCATTTCTGCCACTAAAACAGGAACTGTAAACAAAATTCAATGGAAGAAAACATTAGGCAATGAATTTTCATGAAAATGGACTAAATTTCAGGTTCCTCACTATGAGCATAATTAGCCCCTATCTTCTAGACAAAAAGAAACTAAAAGAGGATTTCTATGGCACAGCATTTAAACTCATTATTTCTCCTAAAAACACAGTCACTTCCCTCAGAAGACTAAGAAAACTCGATCTTTTAGAAAGGATACCGGTGTCTCTCACTGCCCTGGTAAGCCTTGGGCAATCAACTTTCTTATGGGCCATGAACCTGCATTACAGTGTCTAGAGCAGTGGGCAAAGACCTTCTGAGAAAATGCACCCCCTCACAAAAATTTCATAAAATTCATGGGCCCCATGGAGTAAAAGACCATAGATTAAGAATGTCTTGCTTCTAGAGAATATTAAAGCTACTTAATCTCTAAACCCTCTTCTTCTTCCCACGCTACATTTCTATTCTATCACTCTACATCAGGTAACTACCCTCTCCAGCCTAGACTACTACAATAGCCTCTTAACTGACATCCCCACAACCCATTTTCCACATCTCTACAAATGATCTGACAATATAAATCACCCCCGCCAACTTAAGTCATAAATCCCCTTCCTTCGTCTCTCCCTCCTTCATGTGTTTTGTACCACTGAAGTAATGGAACATTTATTGTAAATAATACATATATATCAAATGGCAACCCCTCCCACCCATCAGAAAGCTCCGATGGCTTCCCTAACAACCTTACCTCTGCAACTCATCTGTGACCACTCTCCTAAAACACACCTAGCCTCCTTTCAGTTCTGAAAGCACACTAAATTCTTCCAATCTTTCACTTCGGGCACTTGCTGTTTCCTCTACCTGGATTCTCTCCTTGGCACCTTACAAAATTGGCTCCTCACTCTCCCCACAAAAAGAACTTCTGTGACTACCCTCAGGTCTCTCCCTTTTCAGTGTCTATCAATCCCTTACTTGACACCTCTACATCACTTTTCATAATTTGTAACTATTTGCTTACTTTTTATGTCTTCCCCCACTATCCTATAAATTCCCAAAAGACAAAGACTTCATCTGTCTCACACTGCAATGTACTCACGTGGCCTAGAACAGGAGCTGGTAAATGGCAGGCTCTCAGGCACTATTTGTTGAATCAACCAATCAGAGTCAAATAGTGAATAGGTCTTAGATGTTTACAACATGAATGTGAAACAATCCACCAAAATCTAATATTGGGGGAAATAGCATTAACCACACTTCCTTCAATTCAGGATATCACTAAGCCCAAGAGAAACAGGCTAGCATCCTAAGATTCTTAGGAGATTAAGACTATCCATTCTAAAAACAAATAAATAAATTGTATGTCTGTGTGCCCTCCCGGTCAGCCTCATCACTCCCCACTTCTGTGTCAATCTCAGAAATACTCCAAGCTTCCTTTCCTCCGACGTCTCAGTACAAATCACTTTTGTAATCTATAATTTTGCTTACTAAACCAAATTCAATCTTTCTCTAGTTTGGGACTGTTAAAAATAAATAAATAAATGGAACAGAATAAACCAAACTCAAAAGTACCTGTATGTGGTGTTAAGAAATACTCTAAGGAACTACCACTACTACTACTTCTATTGCCACCACTGCAAACATTGGACTGTACCTAGTCTGCAGACCAAAAATAACATTCTTCAAAACTGGAGATTTTTTTTTTCTTTTGGATACAGTTTAACTCTGTTGCCCAGGCTAGAGTGCCGTGG